>JAMPIV010010202.1:0-133580 GCA_024509875.1 Oreohelix idahoensis
TATATGGGGAGCCGCGCTGGTGTAGTGGCTACGTGTTATCGTAATAATGTTATTAACGCCGTCGCGCTAAGAGTGTTAGCCTGACGTCACTTGTAAAAAGAGTTAGCAGTACATTTAATATATTGCGATAGATGTTCTCAAATTACACAATTCACAAAATTTCAAACTCAGTTTTTTTTTGTACACAAAATTTAAATTACCATTTTTTATATGGATTTGACATGCTGATTTCAAATATCAATAATGGAAATTCACCAATTGAGGCTCTGGCTTTTTTTTTTTAAATGATGGAATTTACATTACAGTAATACCAAATAATGTATGCTTGTTTAATTCTCTCTGGGGTGAACAGCTAGTCTTTCTACTTTAGCATTATAAAAAATTGTGGGTTACATACTTCAATTAATTGATATTTCAACATAAAATGATAGAAAAAATAAAACATTATTTAAAGTTCAACATATCCATGTTTTTAAAAAAGGCACATTTTGAAACCCATTCGCCGTCATTATTCAGTCGCTGTTTCGAGCTCTTTTTGCTTGCTTTCTTGTAGTCCAATCGATGAGGTGTCTCTTGTCACAGTCCAACAGTAATTCAGCAAGCATTGAAGGGCTCCAATTGCCATTGATACCTTGTCTCCCATAGCAGCAATGTGTCCTGGTGAAAATCGTTCACCATGCTCATCACTGACCGCTCCATCCACAGTTTTTTTGGACGTAAAGAAATCCAGATGAGAATCCGAAGAAAATGAATTTCTCAAAGACATGTTGCAGCCAAGGGACTCTTAATACTTCAGAAGGAGATTTTCTTACAATTTCATTGTAATTATCAGATCATTGTTGTTTCCAAGAAAATTGTCCACCACTGACTTAAATGCTAGCCTTTGCTGCTTTTTCCTTGCCATGCAATCACGCTCAAAGAAACTCTGTTGTCATCATGAAGAAGGAGTTTTTCGAATTTGTGGGGACCAACAAATACTCCCTCTCTTATTTAAGCTTCACTCATCTTGGAAATTTTCTGATGAGGTATTTATTTGAAAGCCTCATCTGTTTTCTCCTCCATTGCCTTGACTAAGTTTTTTCATGAGACCCCAGCTTGTAATGTGCAAGGGTGGCAACAAAATCTTGCTGGTGTAGCGAGGCCAAAGTGGCTGGGTTTCTCAACGATTCTTACTGCCAGGTCCTGCAATGAACTGCCTGATTGGCCGAATGTCCCCTTCTGATGTAAAATAGGAGTCACTTCGAGTTGCACGCTATCCCACTCACAGAGAAATAGCAACAGTACACTTTGGTGTTATTCCACCCCAGTAGTTTCCCACCCAAATAGAGCCCCCCAATTTTAAGTTCCACACCGCTGAGCGACCACTTTTTAAGTACACCGTAGCCAAAGAGGACACCAATTATGCTTTAAATCGTAGTGTCTCTCATTGAAACTGGAGCAGTACACTGGCAAAATGACTGCTAACACCATTGGGGTTTACCCGCACCCCCCTTCCCCCCCCCCCCCCCATATGAACTGCGAGTTGAAACGAGACCAACCGGAATTGACTGCGTAAAACAACATAACCATATGTTTCAGCAAAACAGATTTAAGACTCTTTCTTGGATGAATCAATTGAAAAGCCTCCACTCCTTCCCGGTATGTAATTGTTTTTGAGGACTGTCCATTAAACCAGGGCAAATGTCGGATGGCACGCAGAAAGGTCACCCCCTCTTTGAGAAATAGAATGGTAACTAAGCGGGCTTCTGGGCGGTATCCTTTATCCACAGAAAATTGTAACATCTTCTGCAAGGAGGATTTCCAACTGTTGGCAATCTGGAACCCAAAAGCTCCGCCTTGTTTTCTTCTGTAAATTCATATCTCTCATAAATAGATTCATTCAGAATCCACCTTGGGTCTAATTAAGTATTGGTTATTAGTGGATGTAGTTTGCATACTAAATACCCCATCTTGGTGTAGACTTCAATCCTTAATTCATTCAGGACTTCCCCCCATAACAAAACAACTATCTTCTCCTATCCCCAGTGGAAAGCATTCCCAAAATTGATTAATTGGCACTAACTATTCGGGAACTATAGGTCCTATCAACCACTTGTGGATATACCGGAACGAACCTCTGACCCAGAGGGGATGTTTGATAATCCAAGAGTTCCATACTTTTTATACTGTACAATTTGTATAGATGCCTCTTCTAATCCCAAACATTCCCTGTGAGGGAACCATGCAAAAGTAACAGACCCTTATGTGTGTGAGATGCCTCCCAGTGTGTGGCCTCTAACTCCAAATCAATCCCTCACCCCACTAGGCAAAAAGACACTAGCATACCCTTTTGCCAGTCAACCAAGTTTTTTTTAAAGATTGCTGTCTGTAGATGGTGTGGCGTCCAGCTCTTAACTTTGATCTGCGCTATTCTTGCGCAAGAATTCCAATATGTATGTTCCTTTCTTAATCACTTTTAGTTTTATTATATTCGTTTTTTGTAGCGATAAACGAAATTGTCAGCCTCACCACATACTAATAAACAGATAAATTACTTAGCACAGTTCAATACACAAATGGCCAACATTTTAATCAGAGAATAAGAATATTTACTACCACACACAGTTGATCTGTCCCAATCATCTACGCGTACGGAGATTGACACCTCAACTTTCTAGTCCCCCCTTTTTATAGACCCTATCCCTAAACCCCCCCCCCCCCACCATCGCCCACAAACAGTCTTGCGTCCAATATAGATCCGTTACTTAAATAAAACTAGTACGTCATACATATCATTGAAAAACTCTAGAGACGCTCAAACAACATGTGTTTTAATAGTTCATTCCTGCTCCGTTATGTCAGCACACCAAAACTTAGATTAAGATCTGCAGTCAAATGTTTCATCTGTCTGTACATTTTGGTTGTTGACACTTAGTGTTGATATGAACCGACTCCATACCACATCGATTATGACCCGTCCTAGCGTCTGTATGCGTGTAACATCCAAGCCAAACATGTAATACCACTCAGGAGAACGTCTACCAGACAGAGAGAGACCCTTTGTACTTGACCGCACCAATGCTGAATAAGACTGCGTGTTTCTAAACCATATCCAAGATTCAAATGGCATGATATATACAGCCATTATATTTCATTTTATGAGTGAAACCACTGGGTCAGTTACTCCTAGAACATCTTACCATGACAGAGGAAACTTACGAGAGAGAGCTGAGTGGTCCGCTAACACTATCCTACCCTCAGAAGGGGAGAAATAACGTCGCAATCTCATGTAGTAAAAATATAAATCAGACTCATCAAGTCTCACTAGTCGGCAGGAGAGCCATGTACTATCTGCGCATCCGAATGCATATAGCTGTCCCGCATGATATCTGACGACAATACTGCACTTGTATCCTATAAACCCGGAAACATTGCACACGTAAACCAATACACCTCTCACCACATGTGTGTCCCTTATGTGACTCTCCTCCACCAATTTATGCCCCATGACCTTTTACCCTCCCACGGACTTATTATCTTCCTCCTTAATTCTATATTTGACTCATGACACATCCCCTGTGAGTATAACAATTCCCCATTAACCATAATTACGGACTCTACCCCTGAAGGCATTAAACCCTTACTTACAAATTAAGGGTTCAGCTGAGCTATTCAAGTATTACATGTTTTACATCTACCATATGCATAGCCTGACTGTGTGTGTGTATGTGTCGCTGTCAACCCTAATCGCGCGTAATGATAAAACAAGCAACGATCTCCCAAGCCCCTCATAAAAACTATACTCAGCTACAGTGAGATCTTACCAAACCGCACCCACATAACTCACGCAACAATGTGTGCTGCCGAATGCGGGAACGACCAGAAAAACAAGAAACAGAAACTTCGTGTGTCCTTTACTGCACATGTTTAACCATAATATTTACGATCAAGTCTTCGATCACATGATCCAGTCGAAGATGAGACGTTGTACTCAACTACACGCCTAATCATACGTGAGACGTCACCGAAGTGTCCCGTGTAGTGTGTACACAGTCGGAGAAACTGTCAAAGTCCGTTTTTCTAAGTCTAACCAGATAGAAACATGAGCTCTTGAAGCAAACACACGATATGGACTACAGGAGCAGACAGTCAGGGCATTAGCCTAGCTGTTTATGACAGACCTCTAGCAACTGACTAAGCAACGAAAAGAAAGTCTGAGTTGTTTTTTAATACTGTCGTCATTGTCAAACATAAGTACTAGAGTCCCATGCCATTTTGAAATGCCATCAGGCAATGTCTTTTCCTGATAACATGTGTAGTTATTTTCATAGAACTCTCTCTAGGAGTGAATTTTAACAATGTGTGTGTTAAACATAACGCGCCCGCCGGTTGGATTAGGGAACTGAGAATCTCTGGGGAATGTCAGCGCGAACTAGCCTGACCACCTAGATCTCTCCATTTCGGTCCTTAGGGCTAGTTGAAGATACGATTTGCTACTTTATGTCACTCGCCCCATTGAAGGATTTGCTGCCGGTGATCTCTGCCTGCTCCCAGATCCTTCAAAAGACGTTTGACCGTTTGTAGTTCCGCTGTACCGCTGTAGATGTATGATAGTGTGAGATGTGTATGAGACTCTTATGTTAGGAGTGAGAGGATAGAAATGTTCACATGTGTTTATTCAAGTTTTGGTGTCATGTTCGTTAACTATTGTTCGTCCTACGAGTGTCTAACTTCTTTACTGATCAATTTATATTGAATGATGATGTGTTAAATGTGTGCTCTCTGCGTTCCGTTACATGACTCTGTGTGTGTCTGTTTCAATTTCAACAGAAATGATTTTTAGCATGCGCATTGGTTTGTTTTGTGAGTGACTTTTGGCATAGTGTCCAGTGTGACCTCAAAGAGGTCGAATGCGTTTGACCCTTCCGTTCGTCCGCTTGACCACTTCCGCTTTGTGTGTTTCGTGTGTAGTGTCGCTCAGTTAGAATACAATGTTTATATTGTGGAAAATGTCTTGTTTGCGTCAGAGACTTGACCTTGTTTGTACCCTTGTAGTTGCATCATTGTTTTGTTTGTAACTTCATGATAATATAGATTCTAAATACTAACATAATAATATGACATTATATTCAATAATAACACTTGTAATTTAATTTTAATTAATTTTTTCTGACATTTAAGGGTTTAATATGAGGACATTGCATAATTATGCAGTGATAGTCCCAAGAAATTAGCAACTACAATTTATATAAGAAGATGCCTATGTGTGTGCATAATAATATTGAATAGATTATTAATATAAACTAGAGAATAGAGACCCGCTCCTATTGCCCAATTTATAAAATAATCTTATAGTCTACCATTTTGAGGTAACAGACCCAATGTATAGTATTTAAATATACTTTTTTTCGCGCGAGGTACTAAGAGAGTGACTTAGTACATTGAAACAATATAATTACTAGGAATCATACCCAACAATTATTGGTATATTGAGATTAATTGTGTGATGTAAATTACATTTATACGGTATGTTAACATGGATATCATAACTATTTTAGGAGAGTATAGTTACTATTAGTATTTAGAATACAATATTGTTTACAAAATAATTGGTCTATTATGTGCTTGAACTCATAGAGACATAGCAGAGAGGTCTCGACAGTACACTGCATTTGTGATTATTTTATATTGAGGACTACATCTAGAGTCCAAGAGTTGGTGAGAGGTAAGTACTAATAATTACTCTGAAGACTTACTATAATTGACTATTTTAAAATTCAGTAATTATCAAATAATTACAATTACCTCAGATAAAAGTCCAAAAGTGCATACTATAGACCATCAGTTCGTTAAAATTGTAAGGAATATGGTGAAAAACTAAATCTCAAGAACTTCAACGACAGTAGATTGCTGAGGTTGCAAAATAAAAAGATTTCCACTGGCAGAAAACACCGAAACCACGCTAGAAATGGAGCGAAACTGTTGAAAGAAAAAGAAGCAGAGAAAAAGGAACTGCATGAAAGAAAGAAAGGAGGAGGAACAAACCGTGCATTAAAGTAAAGAAGCATGGGAACGTGAGATGAAGCAAATTGCCAAGGGGAAAATAGATTAAGAGAAATTGCTCAACAGGAAAAAATGAAGAGAATAAATTGATATAAACGAGAGAGAAATTATTTTACAACAAGAAATGGGAATTGGCGCGTATTATTAATTGGAGGTCGCAGCCACAGATAATTACAAGCACAAAGTGCTGATGCAAACCAGAATAAATAACGCACAAAATGGATCCGTCATCCAGCCAAACTAAAACATTTCTACAACTTTGAAATTACCCATTTCAACTTAAAACGAGGACGACCTTTCATCAGTTCCTGTCACGTTTTTGAACTAAATCACTGATCTTGACCAAAAATCTAAATCATTTGCCTGAAGTAGTCTCATGGGTAACTTCACAAGTTTAAATGAATCTTGGTATGGAGAAACATTTGACGGCTTCTCAAATGCCTGACCCATCAGATAGCAAATATACTACGGTGCTAATTATTGTCCTTGCTTTTACGATGGTTTTCACCTGGACGATGGAAAACACTGTAGGTTGAAATTTTACGGGATATTTTACCTGAATCTCCAAAGAGATTTTTGCAGGATTCATTTGCGAAACATTTTACGCAAATACATTTTAATTAGATGTGGTTGAACTGGCAGAAGTCAAACAAATCGAAATAACGACAAAATTAGTTGTTGTTGCTACTACGGGGATAAGGTATTATCTTCGGTTAGACCAGCCATCTTTTTGCATATTTGCAGGAGCGTAAACCAGGTACTATTGACGAGTTATGAAAAATTTCTTTAAACTACTGTTCGGCACAATCGAATGCGAACCATTTCTAACATTCCTCATTAAGAGAACCTGCTACCTGTGGCGTCTAATATGGCTACCCAATCCATAATTAACAAACACAAAGACATCACAGTGTAGACAGCAAGGTAGAGGTTTCCAAAGAAATCACCAATGTTTTAACTTTCAGAAGGGATCATAATGATTTCAACAATAACCAAAAATGAGTTCAACAGAGGTTTAGACTCAACGAGATAGAAACATTATTCCCTCAAACAAAAACTAACCACAATAGTCAACATAACACTAATTTATAATCGATCACATACCCCCAAATAATAAAACAGATAACTGCGTACTATATGGTAACTAATCATGGCTACGAGACATTCGAGATAATAGATACTAATCAGGTGGGATCGACTGAGTTAATTCCCTAAAAAAAACAATTATACTCGGAATCGATCTCATACCTCACGGGGTATCATCTACATTTACAAAAACCATAAACCATACAGGGGCGGCAGTTACAAATTAATACTACCCCTATAGCTCAGGTCCCATCTTGACAATAATACAACACAGTCTTCTGCTGCATGTTTTGCTATTATAATTATACGAATGTTGGCAAAATAGTTGCCAACAATGCAATCTTATTTTTCAGAAAGGCGAAAGAAAACAGTGCTTAACTCTGCGACATATTACACCATGGTAGGTCTTGCAGTCAACGATGGAACAGGCTTACTAATTTTAATCACCAGGGAATAGTTAAAGGATTCCGTCGTCTCCAGTGCTGAGAAGATTCAGGATCCACGACGATTAGGATGTAGTGTTAATACGATCAGATCGCTGTAGGTACAACCCCTAGCTGTGCTGACAGCGAGAATACGTCCGCTGCATGACATTTGGTGGAACTATTGAGTATTACCCCACAGCTATTGTTCATATTAGAACACCCTTTTTCACAGGGAATGTAAAAGTATGTATGCTAAAAAAGCCGATTGCTGATCTGATGGTTGGTCGTATACACGGCAGTAAAGATTGTACTCCAGATGAGATCATAGAATGGGAGAAACATAACCTATGCACTGGAAACGCCGTGACGACTAGAGCGCAGACTCAACTCATGGAGACAGTTGATGATCATAAAATGGATGCAGACAACCAAGCGGAATTTGTAGTCCAATTTCACACTATTGGGACATGGGAAAGTCGGCATTTGCACAACTCATGCAAACACAAAAAAGAGGATACAATCCTTTAAAAAAAATTTTTTTTAAGCTGGTTGGATTGAAAGTTTGAGTTGACAATCTATCCTCAGGTATATAATAACAAACATTTGTTTTGTATCTTAAA
This sequence comes from Oreohelix idahoensis, assembly GCA_024509875.1. Lineage (NCBI taxonomy): Eukaryota > Metazoa > Mollusca > Gastropoda > Stylommatophora > Oreohelicidae > Oreohelix > Oreohelix idahoensis. The sequence goes on from JAMPIV010010202.1 coordinate 8,174, forward strand.
AATGACATATTGATTAGATGTTTTAATGACAAATCACAAATGAAACAACAAGTTATGGTCCCGTATACTTTTATACGGTACATTCTTCAACATGCGCATGACTCACAGTGTGCAGGACATATGGGATATACTCGAACACGATCTCGAGTACTGTCTTCATTCTTTTGGCCAGGAGTGTCAAGAGATATTTCGCAGTATGTACGTTCCTGTACTACATGCCAAGAAGTGAAAGCACGTGGAGCTTTTCACACGGCGCCTATTCAGGCTTGCGATATCTCAGTAAGACCGTTTGACAAGAGGGCCATAGATATTATTGGTCCATTGCTACCATCGGCCAGAGGACATAGATTCGTCCTTACGTGCATTGATTTGTGCACACGATGGCCAGAAGCTATCCCATTAAAGACCACCACTACCACAGATGTAGCTGATGCACTACATCTCATCTTTTCTAGAATAGGGTTTCCTAGAAAACTTTTATCAGACCATGGGTCACAGTTCATATCTGACACCATGAAGGAAGTCATGAAAACCTGGAACATTGATAGGAATTTAAGTAGTATTTATCATCCTATGAGTAATGGTGCAGTTGAAAGACTTAACCGTACACTTAAACAACTACTACATAAGGTTACTGTTAAGCACCCTCATGACTGGGACAGAGCACTCCCAGCTGTTCTATTTGCTTATCGGGAGGTACCGCATGAACAAACTGGCTTCTCTCCCTTTGAATTAGTTTTTGGTGCTCCACCAAGAGGTCCTATGGGACTAATAAAAGACTTATTAATTGACGCGGAGATGACTCAGGACACTCAGTCATCTTACGAGTACGTGATTAATCTTCGGAAGAACATTATTGAGTCTTGCCAGTTGGCAACAGCTTCTTCTGAGGCTGCAAAAGCTAAGGCTCGATCTCTACAAAATAGGTCTCGACGATTACGCCAATTATTCCCAGGCGATGAGGCTTATGTGTTACTTCCTCACAATAACAATAAATTATTGATATCCTGGAATGGTCCTTACAAAGTCATTGATAAAATTTCCGACGTTGATTACGTCTTAGATATCAAGGGACACAAAAAGATATTTCATATTAACATGCTCAAGCAATTTCATACACGTCCTGAACACTTACAGTCAATTTTTCATGAACTAGATGACAACACAGTATCTACTTGTTATTATTCCAACTTATCCGTCATCCAGGAAGAAGAATCTTCTTTTCCTGAGGTACAGTTACCGTTACCGGTACCAGTAGTTCAACCTACTGAATCTTGGCGGGATGTAACCATCTCTTCAACGGTTACACCGCAACAGCGTCTACAGATTGCTAATCTATTACAATCTTATCCAGATGTGTTGACCGACGTCCCGGGTCGCACATCGGCTATCAGTCATGACATTACTCTCAATGATGATACACCTATTCGTGTACATCCCTATTCGGTTCCTTTACATTTCCTTGCTAAAACTACTAAGGAACTTGAACAGATGTTGTCTCTGGGAATCATTGAGACTAGTAATTCGCCATTCTCTTCTCCATTAGTGATTGTCCGGAAGAAGGACAATAACATCAGACTATGTGTTGATTATAGAAAATTAAATGCTAAGACTATAGTTGACAGCGAACCACATCCACATATCGACGACTTACTGCCACGTCTATCCAACGCAACTATATTTAGTAAGATAGACTTAACTAAAGGTTATTGGCAGATACCACTGACCGAAAAGGCTAAGTACTACACCGCATTTTCCACTCCACAAGGTCTATACCAGTGGAATGTGATGCCTTTTTGGGCTTGTTAATGCGCCAGCTACCTTCATTCGCCTGATGCGGACAAATTTTTTAATCAACTTAGAATAACAGTAGAACGCAGTACGTTATTACATATATTGACGACATATGCTTGTTTAGTTCGTCGTTTGAGGAACATGTTTCGGGACTTAGATATGTTTTCGACACTCTAAGGGAATTATCAATGCATCTAACTGTGCTAAATAAACCTACAAAGGTTCAGAATCGCGTGTAATGAGACTAATAACCTTTTTGGACATATCAATTGGATCGGGATATATCCGAACGTTACCTAGTAGTACAGTCTCCAAAATTCAACTTAACATATAGCAGTTCCTCAGGACGAGAAAGAAAACAGGTCAGGGAGTTTGAGAGAGGAAGGACTTGTTGCAACTCAATATTACAAGTCAAGATTCATACCAAACTTGTCATCCATACACGGCTGTATTGTCTTCATTGTTTTAAAAAAAGACATGCCGGTGAAGGGTGACATGGACTGGTATATATGCAAATGAAACTTTCAACAAAATTATAAAATTTTTTTCGCATGAACCAATTTTTAAGACATTTATCCCGATGCTGTCCAAAAGACATATTAGTCTTACGAACAGATGCTAGTAAATACACAACGTTGCATATTGGTGCAGCTGCCTGCTCCAGAACCATGATGGCGTATCTAAACATCCTTACCCATTTATAAATTTCAAGAAAGCTACAGCCGGCAGAAACAAAGTAGTATCCACAGAGGGACAAGGAACTTATTTATATCAGTAAATATGGGCAATAAACAAAACTGGAAAAGTTCATTGCTTTGGTAGTGCGCTCACCCTTCATCCATTCAGACATATAGACTGACAACGAGTGTTCTGTAGCATCAGCTTATGCGTACGATCAAAGAACCACAAAAGTCCCCAAAACTCGCCAGAATATGCGGGATCATACCTGCAGCCATTCTTGAATTCTAGTACTCCCAGTTGAACATAATTCCCTGGCACTGTGAAAACTTTGATGGTCGGAATAGCGCTGTGTGGTATTGTCACGTAATCCTATTGACGACGAATAATCAACATTGACATGGGGTCCTAAAATACGTCTATTCAATCATCACTACATTGGATAGAGACGAAGTAACAACTGATCAAAATGGAACTATAACCTTGCCTATCAATTTAATATTTATAAACACAATATATGCATCACAGAAGTTGAACTATAAAGGACAATCAAGGTATACATATTGACATTGAATGACAACTTCGTCTAACGTCCATACACAATTTACGTGAATATTCGGCGTTTGAACAATCATGGAACAATATCTGACGACAAAGTCGAACTTATTTATCCTGTATGTGACACTCATTAATTACTTAGGATCCTAGGATTAATTGACATACGAATTTCTGTCCGACGGGAAGAAACGTTTTCTATTCGAGACTCATTGTCTCTAAAAGAATTGCATCAGATCATACGGATGATCACAATATCCACGACTAATTAATTAGTTAAACTTGGCAACTTCGTTCAATCTTGAATCTTGTCTATAGATAACAGCCAAGACTACAGCCCAGTACGATATCGTGAAACTTGTAAGCTACAAATTGAAATCACCACTCGTTGCTAACCTTCGTACAATGAACTGTGGTTCAAGCTTACGCATCTCAACGGAGTCTGCGCGCCAAGTTTAAAGTAAGGACATACATCTCTTCGAATTTCCTCTGACGAAAGCATAATAAAGTTCTTGACCGACACATGTATCCTTAGAGGAAATATTTGTTTCCGAGTGACACCTGGCATACCAACTCCAGCGTATGCAGCTATTGGTGATGCTATGTCCTCCTGGTTAGACCGAATAAGTTAGTTCATTGGTTTGTCTGACGCACTGATTTGGGCCAAAAACACACGCAAGAATTTTTTCTTAGGCAAATTGTGATGTGGAATGGAATGGGATCGACATAGTATTCTTTGACATTTCTTTCTCTCCCCTCTTAATTTTGTCTTTTAAGACTCTCCACAATATCCGCACCTAGAAAAGCACAGAAATACGAAATGATAAAGTTATTAAGAAATTTGAGCTGTCCTGAGAAGAATTATTTGTTTGAGATTCAAACGCTGTTACGTTTAATACTATTCTTATTTTAATAGTTAGCTAAATTAGCCGATCAGTTTATTATCACAACACTTAACACACAGCAGGATTAAGTTGAACTTTATATTCGGAATTCTTTCTATTTCTTCTCACTTATTTAAGTTTTTTCTTCTCCTCAGAACTTCCGATGATACATTTAGAATGACTTAATAATTTAACTCTTAATTTAATGTAATTAAATTAATTTTAATAGTCAAATTAATTCCTGTATGAGAATACCTAATACCGCAGACCGTTTTACTTTCTTAATTTAATTTCTATCGCTTTCACTGTTTTGAGACATTGTCACATTTGTATTATAGTTGATATATATAAGTTGGGATTATGTAAAAATAATAATGATATAAAATTTGAATTAAGTGTTAGAATGACTGTGGAAAAATATTTAGATTGACGGTATGACTCGCTAACACGTGTTCTACTCAGAACATCGTCGGCCATATGATCACCAATTGTTACTGTCTTAAAATTTTTTGCGAAAAAAAGATGTGTTAAAGTTTCGGAATAGATCCCAGCGCGAAAAAAAATTCTATCGCCCATTTTATCACTTAATCCCCTAGCCCGGAAGGTACAGGGAATTGTTACGGTATATGTTTATTAATTGACCGTTTATTGCGCTAATGTTTGTCAGACGTTGCAAATTTGTAACGAGGATTTAAGACCATATTTAATATAATTGCGATATGATGTTTTCAATTATTGAACGCGATCCATACACGAATCGAGATATGACGTGTCATAGCGCGTCTTGTTTGGGTCACCACAGTCCGGTAACTACTGAGGTGACGCTACCCTTTGGTTACTTGACCGCCAAGCTGAAAATAGCTGCGTTTTATTTTTCTAACCTTCCAGCGAACCTTCCAATTGCAATGGATCATGATATAGCCATTTTATATGTGCATTTTTATGATGGACCAGGGTCCATCCCCCCCCCCCCCAACCCCCCCTAGAACTCTATATATGAGAGGAAAACATATGGACGGAGTTTAGTGTTTAACTAGATACAAAAATCCTCAGAAGGAGGAGAATAATCGTCAAAATTCGTATGAAATATTCAGACTCGCAGTCTCACTGTCGGCAGGTAGCCCATGTCTATCTGCGCGTTGGGCAATATAGCTGTGATGTTCTGACGACAATACTGCATTGTATCCTCCTTAAACGGACATTGACACGTAAACCAGCAGTCTTACGTTATTGATTAACTTTATGCATGACTTACTACGGACTTATGTTTCTGCTCATATCTTGAAATGATCATCCTGTGTGTACATATGTGATTAAATATTACGGACTCAACCTGAAGTGGCATATAAATTACTTCATTAATGTTGCTGAGTATCAAGTATTACATGTTACTGGTCTTCATGAACATGCTACAGAGTTTGTAATGAACGCTTCACCCCTAATTCGCGATAAATGATAAAACCAAGCGCGAATGAACAAGAAATCACTAAAAAATAAACTATACTCATCACATGCTCCTTCAACCGGCAAAATAACTCAGCACTACGGCGGTTTTTGTGAACTGGCGACCAGGTTATCCATGGTTCAAATGAGGTGCGTCATGCGTATTGAAGGAATGATTTACGACCGGAATAGATTTGAACTGAATAACCTGAATGGCTCCTGAAACAATAATTACCGTGTGGACATGGAGGAAGGAAGCGAGCTCCTACCCGGGTTGGAAGGTACAGTCCATGAACCCCCCCAGCCGACTACAATCTACAATGTCCATTGGCCAAAAAGAAGCTGGAAAGCCTCGAGTGCCGCTGGGTTAGATAGAGAAAAAAAAATCTTAAATATTATATATATATCTATATAGAAAAAAAAAAAAATATATATATATATATATATATATTATTTATAATATTATAAATATAATATATATTTTTTATTCTTTATTTTTTTTTTTTTTTTTTTTTTTTTTTTCGAAAAGAGAAAACAACACACATAGCAAATCAAAGGGTTTAGAAAAATTGGGAAAGCGCCTGGTCACGACAATCTAAATGCTGAGATATTCAAGGCAGACCCTGAACTAGCAGCAGAATTATTAGAACCACTATTTGCACAAGTCTGGGAAACTGAGACAACACCAACAGAGTGGAGTAAAGGAATAATTGTCAAATTGACCAAGAAGGGCGACCTTGCAGACTGTAACAACTGGAGAGGAATTACTCTCCTCTGAGTTCCTAGCAAAATACTAGGCAGGATAATCATCCAGAGAATTTCAAAAGCAGTTGACGCATAAACTGAGGAACAGAACAAGCGGATTGCTTTAGAAAGAACAGAGTGATGTGCAGATCTCATATATTTACACTCAGGGAACATCGTATAGAGCAGTGCTCAGAATGGCAAGAGGCAGCTGATACATTAACTCCCTGTTGATTTGAAAAGGCTTTCGGGCAGCATACGAAATTTGGGGGGACAGCCTCTGGAAAATTCTGAGGGCTTATGGAATTCCCAGCCGCATTGTTTCCATCATAAAAAGCCTGTATTCTAACTTTACGTGCAGTGTTGGATTGAGTAATGTAACTTTCGAAGTGAAAACAGGAGTACGACGGGGATGCCCCTTATCAGCAACATTATATTTGACAGCCATAGATTGGGTGATGCGCCAGACAACAGCGTGCAGTCCAAGGGGAATTAGACTAATGATTTTCAAACATTTTTTTCTTACACTGGAAGACCTGGCCAATACCCTGAGATGGGACATTGGCACTCGCTACGCGCGCAATTCATAATCAAAAACACATTCAAGAACAAAAAAAAAAAAAAACCGAATAGACTGAATAAATAATGGCTAGCAGGTTGGCCTGAAACATCAATCTAGAAGAAGACACGAGGTCAAGACACTTAAATGTTGGCCAGCAATTCCTGAGCCAAATCGAACAGTAAGGATCTCCCAGAAGTTAGAACAGACAGACACATTTACTTACCTAGGATGCATAGTAACACCTGATGGCGAACGAACGAACGAACGAACTTTTTATTTTTATCAAAAGGGTTTAAGAATTGGCACGTCAGGCCCGTCATGAACATTAGCTCTTATATTGCCCTCATCCAGGAGCTCCACAGAAGCGGCTACACACCAGCAAGGACATTACAACCAGAATGAGTAAATCAAGAACAAGCCTATCGTAATTTCTATTCCATCTCACCAAATAGGAAGTCTTTCCAGTTACAGCCCACAATACACCAAATTTTAAGACTGTATGAGAGCTGTGTACTTTCTGTGCTTCTCTATGGTGCGGAATGTTGGAGAGTAACAGAGAAGGGAAATGTCGAAACTGTCCTCCTTTTCCACAAAACAATCTGCCATAAGGAAAATTCACCGAATCTTTTTGCCAAACACCATCAGCAACCTAAGAACTACTTATTCCGGAGTAAGCCAGGAAGGACATGCACACCATCATAGCCCCTGGCCAGAACGCTGGAGCTGGGTTTGGGTTCCATGTTCCTCAGTAAGAACCCTGATGCCATGGACCCAACGAACAGCTATTGCTCTATGCGGACACCCGAAGGGAAAAGCGAAAGAGAGAGGCCGACCAAAAACAAACTTTGGCGGAGGAACTGTGGAACGCTGAGATGCAAAAAGAATGATACCACAGTTATGAGGGGCACTGGTACGGAGAGTGATGGCCGCCGACCCGAGCAAAAGTGGAAATCAATTTGTTGCTGCCCTACAAGACGCCACACCAGGCGTGATGGACGCTGGACTGCTTTTTGCCGGATGGCGGGTTATGGCTCAAAGAAGGAAAAGAAGATATATATATAATACCATCCCCTCTGCTTTGTTTCTTTAGAGCATACTAGCCTTCTAAAGATACCTAGAATCATAATGTTGGTCAATAAACCAGTGAGTTTGTGTATAATAATTCATCAATAGATAGACGTGGCTCTTCAGTTAAGTAATCTCTCGGCAGATGATGTAATGTTAGATCATATTAGTATGAATATATGGAAAGCATTACTTGTTGACTTAAAATAGGATTTATTGTATTATTACACATATACACCAATACCTGAACATGAGAACACACACACACACAGATTTGAACAAAACCACACACACACACTGGTCCATGTAACACATCTACCAGCATATTTTTTCCACACATGGGTATGTATTATGATTATGTCGTAATGAAGTTTGTCCTGTTTAGCAACGATGCAGTTTATTTTTGTTTCTTTATTAAGTAATTTCCAGAAGTAGTTCCCAGCAGTCTGTGCTGGGTTATATGGTGGTTTACGTAGGGAAATAGTATCTAAATTACGTTGGCCTAACCTAGCTTTTTTAGGAAATACCTACAAAGTAAACGTTTAGCGGACAAACATTGTTTATCTGTCTGATTCTAGCTACCTTGAAGGTTTTCATTAAAAAAGTGGGGAAACCCTGAGTCATCCAAGAGTTGTTCTGTGACAGAGCGGACGAGAGTGAAAGTAGCCAGAGAGAGTGAACGACAAAAAATATACACACCAACCCCATCCGTAACTAACATCTTCTTCAACACATCGTCTTTCGCACTGTCACATTCAATAAACCACTACAGCAAGCGCTGCACGCGAATTTGTCTTCTTGTCAAGTCGTGCGGGAAAACCGACAGCAGAGGTGACCCAGACTTCCGACGTGAGCAGTTGAATTCGACGATGATTTACATCCAGAGGTGCCTAAAGATTAAAATATTTTGTGAGATATGATGACAAACGTATTGATTTTGTAACCTACAGGCAACTCATTATTCACGCTGTCCAACCACAATTATTTCACAGTTAAATACCCAGAGAATGTGGGTGAAATTTAATTCATTCTTACCAGAGGGACTACATTGTGTCAACCTCGGCGCAATGATTAGTTTCTTCTGAGAGATTAACATTGGTGGGTAGGACAGAGATGCAAATGCGGCCCCCGTTTAATTTGGGCAGCCCACAAATGTACATTAGCAGAGGCATTTGTAGTATTTCTATTTTGTCTAAGCAAAAGCTTCGTGGGTATCAAGACTACTTGTAGTTTAAACAGCTACCCGACACGCAGTTCGAAAGTACGAAGTTAGTAACGATGCCACTCGTGTAGAGAAGGTACAGCCTTAGTCTCATCACGCAAGAAAAGTGACAAAAACCACGGCGAACATGACTCCACCTAGAGTATCCTTTTACTTGATACTTTGCACAAAGACTAAAACAAGGACGCCAAAGAACCAAGGCAGGACGTTACTTACTGCATGCGAAACTCAGCCCACCTAATCTCTTCACTTCTCCGTGACGAAAACATGTATTTACAGAAAAATTTCCCATTCCCTCCTTAATTTTAACTGGTAAAGACTATTCATTAAACTTAGCATTTTGTTACATGTTGTTAGCATTTTAAAACATAAATAATCAAATCGCAGATTCAGTTTTTTATATGTATGAAAAGCGAACTTTTTGAGCAAGATTCTATAAAACATACATCTATAAATACATGGATATAATTAATCTATAGAGGCCATTACGTTAAAGAGGCGAGGATTTCGTTGGAGATATGACACAAACTGGGGGCTTGAACGGGCTTAAAAACCATTGCTGTAAATCCTTCACAAAAAGGCGTCACGGACAGCTAATCATTGCATCAGCCCCCCATGCCGCATGGTCTTCATCCTTTCTGAATTACTCTTGGTGAACAGTCCCTTAGATAGAAAAGCTTCATTACACTTCTATCAACCTCTATACACTACACCAAGAGTAAGTCCTATGGGTGCCGAAGGTAAACACATTTGACGCCCACAGGTTAAGATTACTCTTGATTTTGGCCATTGTTGGACGACCTACTGAAACACCAGTGGGAGGCAATCCGTGACATTCTTAGATATGGTATAGCACTGTCACAGCGCTATTTCGCTGTACATCGTTTTTGGTAACGTAAAACGTTAGCCGCGGCACCACCGGGTAGACCAAAACCAGGCCCCGAGGCAGGTGACCTGTCGGAAGCCGGTAATTCAGCGCGAAGGCGGTCAGTTTGGTTCTCGCCAGTGCCGAAGTAAGACGGACCTATTTTCCCTTTTGCGCAGCACTCTTGCTGTGCGAGTTCATGTTATGGAGACTAATTGTGATAAGTGCTTGCCATATTTTCGTCCTGAATGGTTTATATAAGTTCTGTTATTTCTACTCGTCATACAGGTGTAGTAAACAAGATTGAATTTGTTACGGCCCGTAGATTTATACGTTCACGACCAATTCATTTCGAGTATGTCGTTTTTTCACAGTTTTGCCCCTTATGGTGAGGATAGTCATATACAGATTATTTCAGCTGTAAAATCTACTGACCGTTTAAGCGTTAAGGCAGTTTACATTGGCATTTCATTATTAATTTAATATTTCATACGTGTGTTGGCCGATGTGAGGCCTGATTGTGAGTGCATAGTAATTAAAGGGAAGTACCTGTAGAAAGGAGCCGTGGGTAGCAGAGTTGGCTTAGTGCACTGACCTTCCTAGCTCAGGGGTCTAGGTTTCGAACCCCAGATGAGGTCGGGATATTAGGCCGCAAAACGGCTCCTGGGTCGACTCAGCCCTAAAACATAACGTGGTTACCAGAGCAACTCTGGGATAGGTTTAAAGGCCGGCCGATGTGATGCTTGACCTACGTCACCATCATCCTCTAGTGTGCCGACGGAACAAGAAAATATGTGGCCTAAACCACCATATTGTCTCCCAATATGCCTCAATGGCGCGTGTAACGGATTCCCTATTAAACCTTTTATCTGTAGAAGGGGTTGAATTTTCCTCTATATGTCACCCATTGTATAATGATGGTCATACACCTAGAGAGCGAGCCTTTTTAGTATAGTGTATTACTCTCTATAAATCTACCCCAGACACTAGCAAGCGAGTGGTCGCAAGACCACAGTGGAGTGTTATCACTATAAAGTTTTTTTCATTTGACACCAGCTGGTAGCTCCTTGTCCGACTCCTTTAGTTGACGTGGGGCCTAATTATAGATTATAGAAAGGCTAAGAACATTTTATATATCTACATAGGATTGCTAGAAGGTGATAGCAGAAGTATGTTCACGCCTATCAGGTTTATTTACAGTGTTTACTGCAGTGTGGGTTTTTGGGTCAGTCCGTAGTCAGTCGAACTGTTTACGTTTCTGGTGTGACTCCCGCCCTAGCGGTAATTTGCGACCTAGATTGGAAATAGGGCAACATTTAAAATTTGGTGATGTCGGTACAGATAATATTGACAATATATGGGGTTTCGAGGCTGTATTGAAAGTTTAATTTATGCGCTTAGGGTGTACAAGTCTTTGAAGAACATTGTGAAAAGTTTAAAACAATAAGGTTGCAGCTGGCGGCTGGCAGTCACAGTTTTGATATATTAAGAAATGGCACACTTTGTTAGCTTAGTCTAGGAAGGTGTGAATCCGTCGGAGCAGCGGAGGTTTACTGTGACATGTGTATCCTGGCAGGTGGTCGGAAAGATGTAGATGAAATAGTTTGGTAATATTCTGTCGTAATAGTTTGGCCCAGTGACTGACTGTGCGTGTTTTATCAGAGGGAATCGATCGATCAATATTGGTTGGTTAATATTTTGGCCCCGAGTGACAGCTGTGATTGTCGTCACGCAGGGATAGTTTCTCCATATTCGCTGGTAAATATTTGCCCAGTTTACTGACTAGCGTGTGTGTCGTCAGAGGGAATAGAGATCGTCCAAGATTTTGGATAGGAGTTTGACAGGAGTATTAAAATATAGTGGTGGTATCTCAGGATGTGGAAACCCTCTTGTCTGGGATCATGGTCCCTAGATGTACTCAACATTGTTGGGCGCCACCACGAAAATAAGCCAACCTTGCAGTAAGTACCTTATGGCTACTCGGCAGCTGCTACCTTCCCTGGGGAACATTATACCCTGCTTACTGCCAAGTTCTCTGTCTGTCCAGTGATCATACCTAATCAATGTGCCTCTCAGTGGGAGCCTACCATGCCCCCTGTCTGGGCCCTAGCACCGCTTGTAGGAATGCCGGTTTCTGATCCTCTGATCTGAGTGGTCATTTAAGTACTCTGTGCTGAAAGACTGCTGGGTTCCCGAAGTGTCGTAATGAAGTGAACTTGCTTGATACTCATATATCTCGTGCGCCAAAGGACATATTTAGTTATTTTTCCTGGCACATAGACTTATAGGAGAAGTCTTGTTATCTGAAAAGTGTTGCGGATACAGTCCGTTATTTATTCCTGTGGTACAGTGCGAGATAACGCAAAAACAATAGCGCAAGCAACATTGAATGGTACGGTATCAATAAGCAAGAGGGAGAAGATCCTGAAGTTCGTGCAGTATCTCGTTCTATCCGACATACTCGACACCTGCGTCAAACCTGTGTCCTATAGAAGAGGCTACGTAGGATAGCGGGATGTCATCGCTTGAGGCGTCATAGCCTGATCAGTCATATATTAAGATATACCTATATTTAATAAATGAATATCTGTGTCAACGATATGTTGTCATTCTAATAAGCGCGGTGCGTATGATATACTTACTATGGACTATTCCTTTCCAAATTCTTTCATTTTCCATTTTCGAATCAACTATTATTACATATGTATGCGTACATCTCCACTCCTAGGCGAGTTCTATACAGAAATTATACATCGTCTAACAGATTCCCCAGGTCCTATCCTAGCTTAGGGTAGAGACTTTTCAGTGCCGTCGTGTCTTAAGTATAAACCAGCACTAAACAGCGCAACTATAGAGCTTATTAAGGTTCTGATTTCTATGTTCTGTTTCCTCTACTGTAGCGCGAGGTTTTCTCGAGATTAGGTCTTGCGATTCATATATTTTAATACCAATAGACCCTTACATCCGTCTTTGCGAGTCTCCTTACTTCTCTCCTCGCTTTTAACTAAATTCAGCTCTAGAGAAAATTCAAACTTATAGTCCTGTGACTTTAGATGTATTAGTTTTATTTTATTAAGCGGGATCTTCTTATCTCACTCTAACTATATCGCCTCTAGCCTACTACTGGGCGAGGTCTTTAGTGTTATCATATATATGAGATCTTATTCATGTTTAATAGTGTTATATTGCTTATTATTAATTTCGTTATTTAGTTTGACTTCTTGATTGAGCGAGGGCTAATAGCGCGCAATCTTTGGAGAGCAAGAGTAAGCGCAATACTGTAACGGAGAAGATAAGCCGCTTCTAGAATCCTGGTTCATTCCTATCTAACGGTGTACTACTAGTTGAGTTTATTACGGGAGAAGCGTTCCTGCTCTGCTGAGTCGTATATAATTATTAATAGTTTTGCGTGGCGAGTGTGTTCAAAAGGAGATAAGGAACGAGGTGGCGAGTTTTAAATCATCCTTTACTTATCCTTAACTTGTTATTAGGAACAAGACATGTGCGTGGATTAGCAAACACTGACTTCTATACTACAGGGTGCGTCTCTAGAGCTGTGTATGTCTTTAGTGCAGGAGTATAAGGCAGAAAGTGTATAACTACCTGTCACCTTGCCCTAAATCTGGTTAGACATTACCAAGTTCGCTCACGTTTGTGAGTTTAGGCGCGAGGAAAGGAGCTACTGTGAGGACGTTTGAGTACCTCTTATTAAACATAGAGTCAACTACATTCCATAATGCAAGAGCCCCGTAGACATTAAAAGAGACGTTAATCAAACCCAACCTTATAAGTTGATGAGTATTAAGTAGTCGTTTTGATACTCCTCGTCATTTCCTATCTTGCTATCATAGGTTAACTCATATGTATTCTATTTATCTTTATATCTTCTTTTCTTATTTTCTTTTCATACTCTCACGTACGAGCGAGCACTCCCTGCTAATACTCTGAGGGCGAAATCTCCAGAGCAATTACACTAACGAAACCAAGGTAAATACAAACATATAGAAACGCGTGTATTTAATGTAGTCTAACCTGACATTGTATTTTACGTGAGTAATCCCCTTTTTTCTTGTAACAGAGACAGGTGTCCCCCTCCGCCATTCAAGCAAATATCTGCTCCGAATTCGGAGGTACCCCATTACAGCTGGGTCGGCCAGGAGCAGCCCAAGTCCCTGGTCGACGACACTCCTTCAAATGTCCTCGCCAGGTCTCGAGTTAATCCAGTCCAATTCCCGGTCGACGAAAAATCCTCAAATGCCGTCGCCCGGGTTTGATCCTGAATCACCCGGTCGCCAGAGCGGTGTTGTAACCACTACGTCTAAGCGTCGCTCCCTTTGCTATCCTGGTAAATACGTTAACAGGTATCCCCCTTGCTTTTGTGCGTTTTTGTCAGTCACGTATTGTATATTCAATACTATCTCTGCTCAAACTTTGTCTGTCATCTTATTCACCGTGACTGTTAGTTATCGTTCCGTTTAGTGTGTGTCTTTTCATCTGTGGAGTGTTCATTTTTGCCATTTGTAAATATAATAGATAGAATATAAAGAACTGCTATACTATCAGCGTACAGCACCAGGGTGGGTGCTAGTGAACTAATGTGGTGAAGAAGCTGTCTTCAATTTGTGGCGGTGCGACAAACATATAGTTTGAGGTGGCATAGCAAACCAAGAGGAATTATATCTGATGAAATACAACTTTCTACTATCTTAAGAGTCCTTTTATTGTATCACAGAGACTAAGTGGTCTGTGCAAGGACCAAACCCTAGAGAGTCCGGAGACAGTAGCCCAAGTGGGAGAAGTGGATGATATTTTATTACATTAAGAGGTAAAGTGGATGCTCTATTATACATTGATTGGTGAAGTGGGATTATATTTATTCATTAAGAGTGAAGTGGGATCATATCTACATGCAATAAAGTGTGTGTACTTATAGAAGTGAAATGTGATCATTGCAATTTATATAAATCAATACTTCATACTAGTAGGGTGCCGCGCGGACCTTGTTGACATACTAAGTGAAGTGGTTTGTGGTATAATGCTATTTTGAGTTTTGCTGCCATAGTGAGAATTTATAGCAATAGCAGCAGAGTCATAGATATTAATTGAGTATTGGTTCGTGTACACGTGTGACTTTTAAGGGTTTCTTTCTTTCGAATAGGCAAAGAATTGTGGGTACACAGTGCCCGACACACACGGAGACAGGCCACGGCACATCCCCACCCCGCACGAGCATCAGGCTGCCATACGCACGCATTACGATGCCGACGAACGCGAACACAAGCAGGCAGCGTAGACTTTCAATAAAAGAGATGAAAGAAGCAATAGAGCATTTCAAGAAAACGAAGATGGAGCGAGAAATACAGGAAAAGAAGAAAAAAGAAGATAGAGACTTTGAGGAAAAGAAGATGAAAGGAAGAAAGAGAATTTGAGGCAAAGAAGATGAAGAGGACAGAGGAGTTGAATTAGGAAGGAGAAAATGAGAAATAGCACAGGGAAGAGGAAAAAGATGGATAAGGAAATACAATTGAAGGGATTAGAAGAGGGGGCGAGTGGTCCAGAACACGCAACATAGACCGAGGGAGTCTCCTCTCCCCTTAGGCCTGCGACTGCCAAATTTTAATAACGACAAAAAGCAACCCCTAAAATCGACAATTTAGATTTTTTCCCTTGAGAGTTTCATGGGGGGGAGGCAAAATTACCGTGGCCTGAAGGCTGACAGAGATCAGTGCCATCTCTGTTATCCACATTGCTAGTGGGAGCCTGCGATTGAGACTTATATACGCCTCCCGCTGGAAGAAAATGGCGAGATAACGACAAGTAAGAAGGAACGGTTGCTCCGGAAGATCCGTCTGACGGCTGAACGGGTACCGGACGCGTTTAGAACCTCTATGCAGATGCAGACCAAGACTTCGAGGATTTCATCTCGAAGATCAAGCATCTATCAGAATAGATGGATAGATTGAGAAGCGGAGGATTAAAACTAAGGCGTTTTAATGGCTTGGTTCATCTAATGCTAAGGGAACAAAGGGTTGTCGTCGTGTTCTAGCTGTTGGTAGCTTTTGTCTTCCAAGAGCGCAGAAGGATATTATAGTCCATTGGCACAGTTGGGCCACCATTATGTCCTTGCCGAATTCCGGGCAAACCCATCCACGGTCAGGAGTCTCGTCTCTGACGTCCTTAATTGCTGGAGTGTTCGCAACGTTCAGCAACAAATAACCAAGGCAAAATTAGTCCGCGGTGCAGACAAAGGGTGCCAAGAAGCAACAGGACATAAGGACCCTCCAGCCCCTATCACAACGCAGAGGGAATGATGATAATTTTTTTCGATACCATCGAGAATGGCCTGTCCGAACTGGCACAACCGACAGTGGAGAAAACGATAGTTAAAGAGAGAAGAGCGGCCAAATGCGTAAGCAAGTGCAATTTGAAGAGTCTCGAAAGGTAAAGATAGGCACATAGAGGAGAAAACCGCAAAAGGCAGAGGAGTGGGATCCTCAGAGATCATCTTCCCTATCCGACTCCGAGCGCGATCGTAGCCGATTAGCAAGTCCTATTAGGAGTCCCGCGAGGTGAGTCAAAAACAGGAACGCAGATGTTTCCAAATGGTAGAGAACTCAATCGTCGATTAGAATCTCGGCGAAGGTACGGGGAGTAGTATAACGCCCACGTGATTGGCTGAGCAGAGGCTCACAACCAAAGTCCCCGATGCGGACGATACAGGAGTTCGAGAGATCACCACCTGATAAGACAGTGCATCTGAAACGGGTTCAGGAGCGGGACAGGCGCGCATGAATAGAGCTCATAGAACCGGGGCCGGTTGACCTGAATAGGAACAGAAAAGGCATATATAAAAATATGAGGGCCGTAGCGAGTAACCGCGCGGTCTGGTTCCGCGAAATGTTTCCCCTTGAGTGAGCTAGTTTGGCGCACAACTCATACGAGTGTTTTAATTGAGTCGCGAGCCAATGAAGTTTTCGTGGAGGTATTGGTTCATTGAGCGAGACAATACCAAAGTTTTGCACGAGTTGGCATTCACGAATAGGAGAGGGGGCGTGTGCCGCAGTCAGGTGGAAGCACGTATCGTATGGTTCAGAACCACCTACTGAAAGTAACAGTAATACAAGGATAGGTACGGATTTCGCGGTTCATAAGGATGTTTTCAGTTAACGTGAACCGAACAGTAGAGACTGACCCACTCACCAACCAGATACAATCTGATAAATTAAGAAGTTGTTCTTACAGCTTGATAATGTATGAGGAGAACAAGGAGTGTTGTACATAGTAGATAGTGGGAGAGCAATTAATTGCAACCACGTTAGAGATGTTTGGTAAACTTTAAAGATCATTATTTATACTATATTATATGCATTGGAATATTATAGTATTTAATGCGCCATGAAGGCAATATGCCCTTATGCTTGAATTTTGTAACAAATGACTGTCTGTGGCATTTGGATCATTTCTTAGGTATCAGGACCTTGAACGAGTATTAACCTATGAGTGTCAATTATATGCTTTGTGTATGGTAGACCAGGGAAGGACAGTCGTTTGCCAATTTTTTACGACTGCCAGAACCTGGGGTAAAACCCTACTTTATGTCCATATGAGTTTTGTTTTGATGGTTGATCGGAGAGAAGGCATAAACGATATTGGTAGGAAAGGAACTATGGCATTCTCGTCGTTCAGATGAATGAGATGCTGTTAAGGGCATAGGTCGTCCAAAAACCGAAGGGTGTCAAGCGCACTTCCTCTGTGGCCCGATAGGAAGAAAACTACGTTTCTTTCTTAAAGGAATACTGTAGGAGGGGGCGGATGGTTGGCTGAATATGTCAGGATGTACGCTATTTGCCTGTACAAATCGTTATGAGCGATACGAAACGATTAGCCGTGCAACAACCAGCGGGTAGACCAAAAACATCGGCGTGTCAGGTGACCTGACCGGACATGCACGTAGTAATTCAGGCGCACAAGGCGGTCCTTTAGGATTTTAGGCCATTTGTGTTATTGCGATAAGACGGACATATTTTCACCTTTGCCCTGCAGATCGTAGCCTGTGGGAGGATTCTTAAACATGCATGCGACCCAGAAAAGTGCCAATCAGGAATTAACGTCATGGACTATTTGTGATAAAGTGCTTGGTGGAGAGCGCCAACAATCAGTTTCGGGTCCTGATGAATATTCTAACGTTTGTTTATTCTAAGTACAAGTAGCGTGTAGTCATCTAAGACTGAATTATGAGTACAGAGCGTGCCCAAAGAATTTATCCGTTTTGACAATGCAAGAAGTATTGAGCTATCTATTCTCTGTCCACAGCTTATTTGGCCCGCCTCACTTGGTTGAGCGATCAATAAGGTCCTTACTTACAGTTTTATTTTCAGTGTTAAATGCGTACTGAGTCCGTGTACGAGACTGTACGTTTAAGACTGGATAATAAGTGCAAGTAACGATTGGCTTATCATAATTTATATTGTATTCACCTACAGTTGTGCTTGTGCCGTTGAGCTTTATTGGCGGTAGGTGTGACATAGTACTTAAATGTAGAGGAAGTACAATAGAGTAACACAGGTGTTGGATTTTCTTAAGTCCAGCCCAATTGTCTTTGTTGCGTCAAACATATCCTAGAGCGTACACAGCCTATTAATTTTAGTTTATAAATCCACAGTGCAGTGTGCACTACAGCTGAGAGTGTCTATCCCACGATAAGGTGTACTTATGACAAGCATCATTTCTCTCTCACGATATGGGTTTTAAAGCCTTCCATCACCCTATTATGATCCATTTGTTTTAACATCTGCCAGTTTCCATATATATTGACAGTGCGCAAGGATCCACTGACTAGTTACATGTATACCCGTCGATTGTCTCCACATTAGAGAGCCCATTGAGTTGGCTCGTTACTTTTTAAAGAGATCAATAAATCATTATACCCGTTCCGTCCCAATTCACAGCACGCAGCCACTACTCTCCACTGGTCACCTTGCATGGGAAAGTGAAGGAAAGCTGTTATGAGTTCTAGCTTGAGATCACTTTGATTCTTAATAGCAAGTATATGTTTCACATGGTGACTAACTTGCCTGCTATATAAGCACAAACTCATGTTTGTCCGCCGCACACTCTTACCCGTCAACATGCTTGAGGACAACAAATCATGACCTACGATTTGCAGCATTTGCCTTACCTTCGCAATAACGGACTGTTAGGCAACTAAACGGAGAAAGAGTTTATACATCTATATCACTTACTCTGAATTTTGATCATATAAACCCTGTGAGACCATAAAAGATGATTCACGAGTATATCGGGTATTCCGTTTTTTAATTTTCTTTTTACTTTTCATGTTGGCTTGTTCCTGTATTTTCTATTTTCTCTTTACTATCTGACCATTCTCCATTCCCTCTCTCATTGAGCATCCAATATTGTCTACTACCGTTGTATTCAATCCTGGACAGGCGAAAATTTTTCCAGGATTCACCCATTTTTACTGTGATAGTATTCATGAGCTTAACGCGTAAGAGATGTCCTAAATCAGGCCTAATACCTACTTGTGCCGAGGTGTTACCAGACTGACTCCAAAATCAGCACTGTCACATCACTAACATCAGTTGCCATCGGTCCACAACGAAGTTGAGGCTGTACAATAGATCTCCAGCCGTCTTCCAGTCCCTCTTGTCTTGGTGATGGCGTTGCACGTCCTGAAGACTCTTTCCTGCGTCTCCATATCTCTTGATGTTACTTCCCAACTTATATAGCGTTGTCTTCCACCTTAGCACCGTTTGCCTTCAACTCTCCCTTCCTTATGGTGCTTTCTGCAAGGTGGTTTTATGCCTTTTTATTGGCCAAAGTATTATTTAAAGAAACTGCCTGAGAACATTTATGACCAATCCCTCAGTAGTTCTCTTTTCATACCTTAGAGATTTTCAATAAGACCAATCCTTATATTGTTTTCATCTCTTTCCATGAAATACGCCTACCATATCTCTAAATATCCACATTTCAAGAACCTCAATTCATTTCCTTATCCAAATGCATATTCATGCGTCCATGCTTCTCTATCCACCCATAAAGAAAATGCAAAGAATATATATAACAAACACCTTTATGAATCTCAGTTTTAAATTTGTAGTGAGATAAAGCTGTTTGAGATGTCCCAGTATAATGTTTTTTTCATGTTGTTGAAATGCGTAGCTTTGGCCCATTCCTATTCTCTTCTTGAGATTCTGTTTCACATCATGCCCAATCTTCTCGTTATTATACATAGTGAACCAAGATATACGTAGCTATCCAAATGAGAACACTTGTCTCCAGGATTTTCCCTATTTACGCTTATCTTTAATGTGGGTTTTCATCGTTCTTTTTTTTTTGAGCTAAATCTAATCCTAGAGATTGCTTTGAGTTTCTCAATATATTCATGTCTCGAAGTCCAAAAATCATAGAGACTATATGCAGATTCACTTGCTTCACTAGTTTCACTAGTTCTTGTATACTCCTCGTTTCGCTTTATCAGCTATATTCTAAACACGGTATCATCTGCATATGATCTACGGTTGTTTATTGGACCTTCAGCACTGATGTTCAGATTCCCTGGGTATTTTTGCCTGTATCATGTTTGAAAATGTTTTTTTCGGTGTATTAAAATTAAATAGGCAGGGCGGACAGCGAACACAACCTTGTTCTTGTCTGACACTCCTTTTTTATTCTATGTATATGTATGGTGAATAATTCCTTCCGATTCTTACTGTGGCAGTTTGCTCCCAATAAAGGTTACTTGTTGAGATTTATTTTTCTGTATATCTTTTTTCCATCAATACCTATGTCTTTGAGGCATATTCAATTATTTATCTCTCAGAATGATAGGGAGCGCGGGACCTCTGTCAAAAGCCCTTCTTAATATAGTCACACCTATTAAGCAACATAATACATACTTTTTTCGAGTGACCTCTGTATATTTTTCTGCTAATCTTCTAGAGGCAAAATATTGCCTGCCTCTCCATGTTCCACTAGTTCCGTCCTATAAAACCAAACTGTTTCTTCTTGGGATTTTCGCTTGTCTACTTTACTTTTATTATTTCTTTCCTGCGATGATTTTTGAGCAGTAATTCTTAATTGCCAAATGACCTCATCAGCTGATTGGTATCTTACAGATGTGCAGTGAACATTCAGTTGTCAGATTAATATGGTTTTTATGGGCAATGCGTTTATAATAAAACTGGATGTCTTCTATCCGATGTCGTGTGGGTATATATCCTGTATAGTACTAGTATCGTTTGCATAGATTCTGTAGTGCATTGTATCTTAGTACACCGTATTTAATAGCTCATCTCTACAGAGTCAATGCTTATCAAAAATTATCCGTACCAACACCCATATATTAAAATGTATTATGACTCAATCTCAATCACAAGAAGCCTTGCTGACTGTTACTTATCTTGGGCTACAACTCTCGTGGTCTCTAACACATATCCATTCAGGGAATGGCATTCAATACACTAATAATATAAAAAAACCACCCCCACATCTCTCACGTACCAACTAGGATTTAGGCTTACTAGATCTGCCGTAATAGACTATCCCAAAGATATCCTCGATAAAAACAGTATCATTAGCGAGTACAAATCTGGTCAACCTCCAATGTATTTTCCTGGTCTTTCTACCATAGAGACACAGTATATGTCATCGAGCGGTCCTGTTTGGTCATACTCTAATAGATGATCTTGTCATACGCCCTATTCTGGACCCATCTGGGGGCGTCTTTAGACGCTATGTCTTTTTCTCATCAAGATAGATAACTTACGACATAGACATTTTATGAGCATTCATTTTAGTCTATGATACAGCTTCCTCATAAAAGTTCGTCATCCGATCAACATCGCTGACCTATTATTTGACATAATTATCGCTTTATTTTCTTCATGCATCTCTTCTCGACATATAACCAACATTAAGCCACTAAATGCCTCTTCCAAATCTCCCTACTGTCCACTTGCATTTTGTGTTCTATCCACCCGTTCTGTTGCTTGCTTCCCTAGCACCATAGTACGAGATGGCTCGATTGTCCTATTGTATTTATAATTCTGAGTGTTTTTTTTGCTTTCTTTCTGCTCTGCCATTTTATTCAAGATGTCATCTGTCAATCCAAATTTGATTTTTTCTTAGACTCCGCATTTTAGGTAAATTTGCATTTGCTGATTGTATGCTATGTTTTTTAAACCAAGCATTCCCAGCTCATTTGCGGTTGCTTTTTCACGACTACCTTCTGGTTTTCTCTCTAATACTGCTCCATGCTTTCGCTGTCAATACCAACTGTATAACTATTTATATTAGCCAAACGCCGAATAAATAACTTCGTTTATAAAAACTGGTTGATTTCAGCGCTGATATATCTATCTCTGGGAGTATCCTCCTCGTCTTCTGTTAACATGCTCTTTTCTAGCTTTAGAATATTTACGACTTGAGATGGACTGTGGTGAATGTAGATACTGAAATTCCTTTAGTCAAAAGCGCCATGATAGTGTCCAACTTTGCACTTGTGATCACAGTTATTGGTTTCTTTAAATATCACTAATTTTTTAATATCTATGATATTGTAGTCGAAAGATTTGTTGATTTATGTTAACTCATATCGACCTGGGAAATTTATTCCATGATATTAAAATTCCTTCTTTCCACCTATGGGTTGTGTTCAGGAAAAAAGGTGTTACATCTATGACCAAAGCGCTGATTATTCTTCACCAGAACTTGGAATAAGTCCATCTCGCCATCTAATGCATCTTCTTGTCCCTAGAATCCATACTGTCCCTACTAATTTCCTTGAACAGTTTTTCAAAGAGGAAGTTTTTCCGTATACTTTTTGCAATTCATTATCACCCATTAACTATCAACTACATCTTATATTTGACTGTTAAAAGTAGTGTTTTTGTTTGTAGCTCCTTCATAGGTCAATTGCATCGACATAAGTGCTTTCTAACATGCTTGATAATTCCTCTTAGTTTTCTGCCATACTTAGTTAATGATTTGGATAATGTCCTCATGGCTTTCTCGCTTCTAAAATGTTAACATCGTGTCGGTCAATAGTGGTGTACAGGCATCCATATACGAATTTGTACGGTCTGAACTCCTTTATTGTATCTAAAGGCAACAACTGCTTGAAATTTATAGTCACTTTTCTCGGTAAGCATTTGTCTTCCCGCGTTGGTATTGAATGCAGTTAAGGTTTGAGCTGTGGTCTTTTTGCGCTGGACTGCGCATGACTGGTCTTGTTTTTTGGTCGAGCGGGTTCCGACCACCACTAGTGGGGGGAGCGATGTGAATAGCGAGAGAGATGCCGCGTTGGAGAGGGGGTCTCGGCTATTTTTTGTTCTGTCAGGGATGTGTAGTCCTCTTAATGGATATTTCGTTTATTCGAGATAATTACTTGCTACTTTGTTAAATGAACTAGGTTTGGAAAACCTTTATTATCTAGAGGATATTTTTGAGGACATTATTTATACTTCGGCAGACGTGTCTGTCATGCTGAAGTCAAACTAAGGAGAGTGAACTGATCTCATACATCTGGTTATCTCCTGGCTGTTATAGAAAAGGATGGAGTTTTTTCACCTGACTACATTTACAGCACTATGAAATATAACATGCATCTGACTCATCATTGTAATGCTGTCTACCGTCTATTGCTGTATTGAATGTTGCTGTGATAATGACTCTTTGATGTGCCTACATATTCGCGTAACCATTTTGTCACTGTGGCGTCCACAATAAATAATGAAGAAAAACGTCAACGGCTGTTACAAGAATCATTGACTTTATACGTCGTGAGTTTACTGACGTCCTATGTGGATTGCCCTGTTATTTTTGTATGAACATTGTTTTGACTGAACACATCTGCACACTACACAAAACCAGACATGCGGATACCATCCATCATCATATGGCATCACGCATCATTTGGTGGCCATAAGCTGGTTT
This sequence comes from Oreohelix idahoensis, assembly GCA_024509875.1. NCBI lineage: Eukaryota > Metazoa > Mollusca > Gastropoda > Stylommatophora > Oreohelicidae > Oreohelix > Oreohelix idahoensis. Next base: position 31,945 of record JAMPIV010010202.1, read on the forward strand.
GATTCTGGTACCAGCAAACACGGGGTCCCTTACCCACTTCATTTTCAACAAGAATTCATCAGCATCCTTCAAGAAATTAACATTCTTCAATACAGTCAACATCTTCAAAATTTTCAAAGTACTCGGCGTTGCCCGGTAAAAGTCAAAATTTCAACTTTTTGACGGAAACAAGAATTTGACAGTACCCGGCGTTGTTACATGTTGCCGGATAACTCGGACTGCTGTTATCTTTTACGCAAGTCAAGCAAGTTGCTGCTGTCAAGGTTCCAGTGCTGTCGTTTTTTTGTGAAGGTCAAGTGCCGGTTGAAACGGGTTGTTTTCTGAAGAAGGCCAAGTACCGATTTCCATCAACTTACTTTTGGATTAGAAGGTCAAGTGCCGAAACAACTCAACACACAGTATTTCAGAAGCTCTTGTACCATCGTGTTAGCAGTGGAAGCAGTTCAGATGTGCCATCATCGTTGGAGCTTCGCTCTTTAGGACGTTGATTGACATCCGTTTTTTCTGCTGTTCTACGATTGGAAGCCTATAAGTTAAGTGGCCTGTTTGTATGTAAACTGTGCCCTTATACTTCTGCTGAGTCTTCTGTGTATCATCTCATTCTATATGTTATATGTTTATATGTTATTCGTATATTTATATGTTTATATTTCTGCGGGTTCTCGGTTGGGTGGTGTCTCCGTTAGATTATGCCACGTCATAGAGGTCGTCTATTGTGAGCGTTTTCTGTAGGGTTTGCAAATTTCCGATACTGGAATTTGCTAAGCGACTTCTGTTGCTATTTATGTTAGCTGTGATGACATGTTTTAATATTGTTTTCGTTATTATTTCGCATTCTTTAGTTTTGTTTTGATTTGTTTGTATTTGTTAGCCTACTCTTGTCTATAATTTAGTTTCATACAACATTTTTGTTTATACACTGTGGTGTCATGTATTTTGTTTAATTCTATCGCAGATATCGTCACATTTTTTGTGATATTTCATTAATTTCTGCTTTATTTTTAGTTGATTTCTGCGAACGTTTTTTGTATTGTTGCTGATCTTTGTTATTTTTTACATTGTTATTGTTTACATTGTTTTTATTGTTTACATTTTCAATGTTTACATTCTGCATGTGTTTACATAGTCATTGTTTACAGTTATAGTAATTAGTTAATGGGCTATGCTAATGCACTGTTACTACTATACTGATGATAAATGAATGATGAATAGTGTCGTGCACTATTGAATGAGAAGTGCACTTATGATCAAGAATTGAGTGCTGATATTTCATATACAAGTTGTTTGATTGGAGACTTGTTTCCCACAGAGACTGGGATAATATAATGTGATGTGAATATACAAGTGCTTAATTAAGACTTGTTACACTTAGGTTTGAAATAAATTAGTTAGTTATTTCAGGTTTTGGACTCATATGTTAGACAACATGTCTACATTTGAGCACTTTATTGAGCAGGGTAAATTGCTTGGGAAGACTGGTGATAAGTTAGAAGAATTTGCAACTGCTCGATATGATAAAGCAATGGAAGCTGAACAAAAGAAACTGCATATGGAAGCTGAACAAAAGAAACTGCAGATGCAGGTGGATGAAAAAAGATTCCAAATGGAAATGGAAAAACAAAAAAGGAAGCTGAATCAGAAAAGCTGAGAAAAAAACTCCAGCTACAGCTGAAGAATAAAAGACTTGAAAAAGAGGCTGAAAATAAAAGACTTGAAAAAGAGGCTGAAAATAAAAGACTTGAAAAAGAGGCTGAAAAAAAAAGACTTGAAAAAGAAGCTGAAAATGAAAGACTTCAAAAAGAGGCTCAGGCTGAGGAAAGAAGATTACAGAGAGAGTCTGATGAGAGGAAAGAGAAAGCAAAAATGGAACATGAAGAAAAGGTCTTAGCTTTAGAGTTGGAAAAATTGAAATTGACGAGCATGAGTAATGGTAATGATTCAAACAAGGGGTTCATCTTCTGGGAAGGCTAATAATGATACTTTTAAGATTAAGTTACCAACATTTAGTCCTTCCAGTGATGACATAATGTTCTATCTCGACAGATTTGAACAAGCATGTACAGCTCATAACATAGACAAAGCAAAATATGTTTATCAGTTATCAGGGATACTGACAGGTAAAGCTCTAAGTATATTAAATATGGTGGATGAACCTGACAAGAACAATTATGAGGTTGTCAGGGCCGCTTTGTTAAAGAAAATATCAGCTTAACGAAGACGGCTATCGTCTACAATTTAAAAACATGTTACCTGAAAATGGAGTTGAATTCTCCGAGTTTATTGCAAGAATACGCATTACTTTCTCACGATGGGTTGAACTATCTAAGACGGAAAAAACTTATGAAGGACTTATGGACTTAATACTTAGAGACATGTCATGTCGTCTGTCAATGAGTCTTTCCTTGCTTTCCTTCATGAACGTAAACCTAAAACAATAAAAGAAATGGAAGATTTCTGTTGCCAATACGTAACTGCGCACCCACACATAACCATGGGTAACTCTCTAAGGTGAAAGAAGGTTTACCAGTTGCTTCGGCAGCTCCGTATGGCCAAAACTTTGCTCGTAGATCCCAACAAAATTTTGATAGAAAGAGTAGCGGTAATTTCTGTCAAAATCATGGAAATCAATTTCATGGTGATTCTTCTTCGAAGAATTGGAGACAACCTGATAGTACTCGTTACTATCACCCTAATAATTATAAGCATTTCAAAAGAGGATATGGTAATAGAGGTTATTCCTGCCGAAGACCTCAGAACCAAACAAATAGATGTTCGCATCAATGTGAACATGATAGTAATCGTGGAAACTGGAATTCGAACCAGGATAACAATTACAATAGAGACAATAATAACTGCAGAGATAATAATAACTTTGATAACTTCAGAGGTAATAATAGTCGGGGTAGATCTCAACACACAAAAAAAAAAGAGATATCAGCAGGCTAATGCTGTACAACAGGAAACTGAGGGAGCCTGTAATCATGTTGTTGATAGTAAAAACTTTGACGCTGTCACTGGTTCTGCTTTTGACTTTGAGAGAGCAAACAAATGCCCCCAATGCAGTACTTTATTCGAACCGGGTACCATAACTACTTTGAGTTGTGGTCACCCACTTCCCGCTCTTCCTGCTGCTGTTGCGCATGACGGGAGGGGTTCTTTAATCCTACATAAGGGTCTTGTTAATGATACTCCGGTCTCACTACTTTTCGATTCCGGATGCACCACTATTGGTGTTAGACAATCGCTTGTAGATCCATCTTGTGCTACAGGAAGGGTTATTAAATGTGTCACATTTGGCGCGGCACTCTAGAAAAATATCCTACTGCTGTAATTCGCATTGCCACTCCTTTCTTTACTGGAGATGTGCATGCTTGTCTCTTACCTAATCCTATTGCGGACCTTATTATTGGTCGTATTCACGGAGTTAGGGAGTGTACCCCACAGCAGATTGCTGCTTGGGAAGATAATAACATGCAAGCTACAAATGCAGTAGTTACAAGAGCACAAGCTCTACAAACACCCGAAACTTCACTGAATAGTGATAATGAAGTTGATAGCCAAGATAGTCACTTAGTAATCACTCGTGACTCTTTCATAAAATTGCAAGAAGAAGATCCTTCTTTAAAAAAAATTCTTCGTTCTTGCGAAGAAAGGTGATCCGAATCAGGATACAAATAGAAAATCTTGGATTGCAATGAGAAACGGCGTACTTGTACGTATGGTACAAGATTCGACTACGTCGGCACATTCGCAAATTCTTGTTCCCAAGAGCATGAGAGTCCAAATATTACAACATGCTCATGACTCGCAATGTGCTGGACATATGGGTTTTGCCCGTACGAAGTCGAGAGTCCTTGCGGCTTTCTTTTGGCCTTTTGTCAATAAGGACATTCGTATTTACTGCCGATCATGCAAGGTATGTCAGGAGGTCAAATCTAGAGGACCACGACATGCTGCGCCTATCCAGGCTGCTGACATTCCTATTCGGCCGTTTCAGAAAATGGCCATAGATATTATTGGCCCTTTTAAGGTCAAGTCGGCCAGAGGACATCAGTTTATCCTTACATGTGTCGATATGTGCACACGTTGGCCAGAGGCTATTCCTCTTAAGAGCATATCTACTACAGATATCGCAGATGCTCTTTGGTTGATATTTTCTCGCTTGGGGTTCCCCAGAGAAATATTGTCAGACCATGGCACTCAACTCATATCTGACACTATGTCACAGGTAATGTCTACCTTACATATTGAACGATCTCTCAGTAGTATCTACCATCCTATGTCTAATGGGTTAGTTGAGCGTCTGAATAGAACGCTCAAGACTTTGCTTGGTAAGATAACTGAAGATCATCCTCAAGATTGGGACAGGGTTTTACCCGCGGCTCTCTTTGCCTATAGAGAAGTCCCTAATGAACACACAGGATTTTCTCCCTTCGAACTTGTCTTTGGCGCGCGTCCACGCGGCCCTATGTCTTTATTACACGATCTCATCACTGCCGATGATATTAGCGATGAAACTCAATCCTCATATGAGTATGTCATTGCTCTTAGACAAAAGATCATTGAGGCATGTAAGCTAGCAACTGCTTCATCAGAAATTGCTAAAGAGAAGGCAAGGCAGTTTGCTAACAAGAATAGATGTCTACGACAACTTTGTCCAGGTGACAAAGCATTCGTCCTACTCCCCAGTAGGGAAAATAGACTTCTTATTGCATGGAAAGGTCCGTATGCAATAGTCTCTCGGATTTCCGATGTTGACTATGTGGTCGATATTGATGGAAAGCATAAAACTTTCCACATAAACATGCTTTCGGAATTTCACGAACGTCCGGACTATTTGCTGCCTATTTTCCAGGCAACGGATGATGCTCCTGCACCTCACGGTCATTATTCATCCCTGTCTGTCATTCAGGATGAGGAAGCTACCTTCTCTGATGTCAACCTTCCCCTTCCAGTGGTTCCATTACATTCCACGGAATCTTGGAAAAACGTTTCTGTTTCTCCTAATCTTTCTGGTGACGAACATCGACAAGTCTCGTCGATGTTACAAACATTTCAGGATGTTCTCACTGACATTCCTGGACACACAGATGTCATAGAACATGACATAATTCTTACCGACAATAATCCAATTAGGGTTAGGCCGTATCCTATTCCTATACACTTTCAGTCGCAAGTGGAAAAGGAATTGGATGAAATGATTCAATTAAATATAATTGAACCATCGACTTCACCATATTCTTCTTCCATGGTTATTGTCCGGAAGAAGGATAAGAACATACGAATTTGCGTTGATTATCGCAAATTGAATCAGGTCACAAAGTTCGACGCTGAACCGATGCCTTTGTTAGAAGATCTACTGATTAGACTTTCTAATTCTAGATTCTTCACTAAACTTGACTTGTCTAAAGGTTATTGGCAAGTGCCTTTAGCAGAGCATGCCAAACCTCTTACTGCTTTTTTTCTACACCTAGGGGTCTATTTCAATGGAATGTTATGCCTTTTGGTCTCATGAACGCCCCTGCCACTTTCGTTCGCATGATGCGTCGAATTCTGTCACATCGTTCGGATGTCATCGCATACTTAGATGACATCTGTCTCTTCAGTGATACCTGGGAAGATCACTATTTAGGGTTATATGACTTACTGTCCACTCTACGTGAGAATAATTTGACAGCAAAACCTTCTAAAGCTTTTGTTGGTTTTGGTGAAATCTCTTTCCTGGGTCATCGTGTTGGTCATGGTCTCTTGAAGACAGAAGACCACAATACTTCCAAAATACTGAACATCTCTGTTCCTAAAACGAAGAAACAAGTTAGGAGTCTCTTAGGTTTAATTCAATTTTATGGGAGATTTATTCCAAATTTATCTTCGATCATGGCACCTCTATCAACATTGTTGAAGAAAGGTTCGCCTAATCTGGTCCGTTGGTCTGAAGAATGCCAATCTTCACTAGACCAAATCAAGAATATATTTTCTTCTCCTCCCATCTTAAGATTACCTACTCTTGATAGGACTTTTGTTCTTCGGAGTGATGCTTCATCCACTGGGATTGGAGCAGCACTGATGCAAGAATATGCAAATACTCTGCATCCTGTTATGTACATTTCTAGAAAACTAAATGCGGCAGAGAGGAACTACTCGGTTTTAGACCGTGAGTTGTTAGCGATGGTTTGGTCAATTCTAAAACTACAAAGATTCCTCCTGGGCGCACATTTCATTCTAGAGACTGATCAGAAAGCTCTTACAGCTATTCAGACTAAGAATTTGAAGAGTTCGAGATCCACTCGATATGCTATAGCTCTTCAACCTTTTCACTTCACGGTACGAGCTATCCGTGGTGCGGATAATGTGATGGCTGACATTTTGTCTAGATGCCCACATGACTCCAACTAATACTTCTGTCCTATATTTCCATATATTACAGAGTCATAACACACCTATATTTCTACAATAGATTAGCACATCTGTACTTACTTTATATGTACACACTATCGTGCTTTGTTGTCATCTTCTTCTGTTCGTTTTTTAAGATGATAGAGGAGGACTGAGTAGTTAATATAAGGGCCGTTAGTTTACTAAACAGCCACAATTATTAATAATGTATTGTACCTTATGAAGCATATTAGTTATTAATTAGCATTATATTGCTTGTACTTTCTCAGAATGTCATTGTTGAGCTGAGGACTTACCTTACTAGTATCAAGCATGACGAGTTCTAGATTGTGTACTTACCCTCGTAATACCAGAGCATATGTCCTGGATCGTCATGTAGTTTAACTTTACTATGTACTTATGTCATTACATGTCAAAGAATGTACTATTTAAATTTTCCTATCAGATTTGTACATCCATTTTTAAAGACAATATTAGAGTATGCTGTTTAATGATGATTATAGTAACTTGCATACGTATATTGTGTTTACATGCTAACGTGATGTGTGTTGGTGACACCTCCCCGATGTGAATATTTTTTGAGACATATTTATTTTTCTGTTGAGGTATATCCTCACCAGACACTCTATAATTAGCCTATTGTTTGGCAATTTAGTTAATTATCAGCGCATAATTCGTGCGTTTTGAGCCGCTTATCGCATGCTCTTTGATATTGAAAAAAAAAAATATGTTCCACATTTTTTTTTTTATCGGGAGGAGGTGGTGATATGTTGCGTGATAAATTCTCGCAACATCGTTTTATTTCAATATCTATTTTATAACGCAAGGGCAACAACTGCTTGAAATTTATAGTCACTTTTCTCGGTAAGCATTTGTCTTCTCGCGTTGGTATCGAATGCAGTTAAGTTTGAGCTGTGGTTTTTTGCGCTGGACTGCGCATGACTTGTCTTGCTTCTTGGTCGATCGGTTTCCGCCCACCACTAGTGGAGTGAGCGATTTGGAATGGCGAAAGAGATGCCTCGTTGAAGAGGGGATCTCCGCTTTTTTTTGTTCTGTCAGGGATGTGAGAGTCCTCTTATGGATATTTCGTTTATTCGAGATAATACCTCTAGTGTATTTGCACATGCCGGGAGGCATAATATTTCTGTGTATTTCCGGAAGGCAAGGTAAATTAACATTTTCATTAACTCTATCGATTTTTGGTCGTGAACGATTTCTGGTTCATAGCCTGTCTTCGAAAGTCGTCGTCACGAGATGTTTTCCTAGCTCACATGTCGCTGTATTGTGCTGCATCGGTTGATGCAGGTTCCAAGGACCATTACTTGCTACTTTGTTAAATGAACTAGGTTTGAAAAACCTTTATTATCTAGAGGATATTTTTGAGGACATTATTTATACTTCGGCAGACGTGTCTGTCTTGCTGAAGTCAAACTAAGGAGAGTGAACTGATCTCATACATCTGGTTATCTCCTGGCTGTTATAGAAAGGGATGGAGTTTTTCACCTGACTACATTTACAGCACTTTGAAATATAACATGCATCTGACTCATCATTGTAATGCTGTCTACCGTCTATTGCTGTATTGAATGTTGCTGTGATAATGACTGTTTGATGTGCCTACATATTCGCGTAACCATTTTGTCACTGTGGCGTCCACAATAAATAATGAAGAAAAACGTCAACGGCTGTTACAAGAATCATTGACTTTATACGTCGTGAGTTTACTGACGTCCTATGTGGATTGCCCTGTTATTTTTGTATGAACATTGTTTTGACTGAACACATCTGCACACCACACAAAACCAGACATGCGGACACTTTGCTGTTTCGCTTTGCGAGCCGTTGATCTTCTCAGATTCCTTCCGCCCTCACTCACCGTCTCAGTCTTTGTGTACTAGGGGGATGGACATTCCCATTGCAGTAAAGAGGTGTGCTTTTACATCATCCACCGCATGTAATATTTAAGGCCATTCGTCAGCCCTGTAGAATGTTGCCTCGGGATGTGGGCCTACCGCCAGTACAAAAACGGTATTTCGAGAGGAGCCATAACATGAGTCTCGATAAAGAATAGGAGACACCAAATTAGGATCCTGACTCATCCTAAAAAGGACATGGCTGGCTCCTCACCATGAGAGGTACTAAACCGCTCATTCTCTTATCCTTACATCCCCATATGCAACCTGTGCGCAAATAGAGTAAACAACAAAAAATAAGGTCGAGAGGAATTTTTTCCCGATGTTCATTTTCAAAGGGAGAGGGATTCAGTAATTTTACTGGGACTTATTCTGCAATTCATAATTGTTTCCCATAACTGTATCCAAGAATAAATCCGTTCCTTATAATAAAAACCTTATTAAAATAAAATAATAACTGTAATCTAGAAATAAAACTGTTGGTTGATAATACACTTGAAGTGAAAGTTCTCACTAAAATTAATTGACATGTAACTCTGGTAAACAACTTATACTTGATGCTATAGATAATGTATGATTAGTACCGATAACGTTTTCATTATATGATCAAAATTTAAAATTGACTTAGGTTTTTTTTTTTTCGTATAGTGCATGGTAAACTACTAGGAGAAACCTGTATTTTCATTTCGAGTATTGGGCAAGATGGAAATAACGAGGACAGAGTTTACTAAATGCCCAGGAGATACTAGAACGTACAAAACGTTGGTGACCCTTGAAACTAGACAATCAAATGAGAAAGGTATAAGAAAAACAGACGTCAATTAATCAACAGGATATGGCGCAGACAGTCAACGTTCTTTTGAAACATTTATGAAACGAAGGAGAAAAATGGAAGAATTCATAGCGACACAAGATCCCATGCAATATATGAAACATTAAAAAAATGGAGAAAACTAGAGAGAAAATACTAAACTAAATTGACCACAACTAGTTAGGAGTTTTGGTGTCAAAAATATTGACGACAGAACGGATTCAAGACTACGAGAGATTCGCAGACAATTGGACAGAACCGTAACCGCCAATAGCAGTAAGACATAGAAACAAATCCTATTTTGCGTTTCAATTAAATTCGTTTCTCTCTTTCTCTTGTCATCCAGTTCTCTTTTTCCTTCTTGCTACTCTCCTTTCATTTGTGGCATAACCATCCTTCATAGTGTGTATTCTCCCTTATTTTTCCTTCATTATCGTTCTATTTAACCCTTAATCAGTTATAACCCGCTTTCATCTGCGATACGTTCCTTTCAAACTCTCTATTCTTCCTCAAGTGAGAGGAATCTTGCTATTGGTCTACTCATCTTTGACTTTTACTGTTGAATGGGAGTACAACAGTATCTATGCACTATTACAGCGTTGCATTACTTGAAAATTAAGAGGTGTAAAATGTAATATGAGAATAAATTTGAATTACAGTAAAGAAGATAAGAGTAAGCAATGGCAGAATGTTAGACGGGACATGTTGTGCCTCATTTTCCTTGAACCCATTTGAAAATAAAGTTTTGTTTGTTCGTTTCTCCTCCTCTCTCTCCCTCTCCTCTCTCTCTCTGCTTCTCTCTCCCCATTCCCTCTGTCCTCTCCCCTCTGTCCTCTCCAATCTCTATCCCTCTTTTGCTCTCTCCCTCGTCATCTCTCTATAACCCAGACAGATCCATCGGAATATTTAACTATTTGCCGTCGCGTCATTCAACCCGATACCTCACGGCCAGTGCCCGGATCCAACACACCCCACTGTTTCAATCTCCAATGAAGATTTCCACATTCGTGCCACACAAACGCACCCCACCCCACCAACCTCATTGCGAACACGAAACGCACGAGAGTTCTACAATAAACGGCCGACGTACTTCATTGAGCGAGCGTTGGTTGCCAAAAACCGTAGTCATTCACTTGAGTGAAATAATGCAGACCGGCTTAAATGTGACTTTATGACTCTGTCGCCACATTTTGAGCGTGGGACAGCATTGCCTAGTGTCGACTCAGTGGTGACTAACTGCTTCTGTGTCGTGGAACAAAATTCTTCTAGCATATTGTGTATATATGTTGGCAACGCTAAGCCCGTATTTTATTTTTCCGTGGGATTTTCATCCTTTCTGCTCGTGACATTAGGCATTTTGGATATTTTTGGCAAACAATAATTACTATTTTCAAGAAAATACGATCCCCCCTGTACGATGTCGTCTAGGTAACGAGTTCTTCGTGTTTTATAATATATTGTGTAAGGTTGTCGACTCAAGTCCACGACCACTCGAACTAAGTTGGACAAATCAACACAACGACTCGATTCGAGACTACTTGGGAGGGTATTTTTCATTCTCGGCTCGACTCGGACTAGCTAATTTCGGCAAACCAACTGCATAAAACACACATAATTAAATAACAAAATGGGTCCTCTTCGTTTACATTACAACAAATAGTAAAGAAGTCAGTAATTAAAAACGCTTCAAAAACGGAGCATATTATTTAATTTTTATTTAAAGGGAGTGATGATTGTTTTGGAATAAGAATCGGTTTCGACTAAAAATTTGTTTATAGACCAAAATGAGCCACTCGTAGTTGGGCCACAAAATCTAATGCTAGGGACTTGGGGAATCGACTCGTGATACTAAGATTTGGACTCGAGAATTCGACTTCATACTTTGCACTAAGAACTTGAGACGTTTGTTTTTTACAAATGGCTAGAGACTTGTTTTACTGATGAAGCTAGACATTATGGGTGAAGGACATGAGGCATTGTACTAAGAGACGTTTGAAAAGTGTACTAAGAGAATTGAGACTGGTACTAATGGAAGAGACATGATGACTATTTTATTAAGAGACGATGGACTGTATCTAAAAGACTTGAGTATTTGTCTTTAGAGTGACACATGGGGAGACTTATACTAAGAGACTTGAGTCTTGTTACTGGTTAGGAGAGGACATAAGGACTTCGAGATTACTATACGCGTAGACATGAGACTTGTACTAATGGAGACTTGAGGGACTTGTACTAAGAGACGGAGGATTATAGAGATTGAATGTACTAAGAGGACAAGAGACTTGTTACTAAGAGACTTGAGTTTTGTTAAACTTGAGAACATGAGACTTGTACCAATGAGACGATGAGACCGTAACTAAGAGACTTGATTGGGACTTTGTACTAAGAGGACGTGAGATTTGTATAACTAATAAGACCTGTGAGACTCGACTAGAAGACGTTATACTAAGCTGTGACTCGAGGACTCGACTTTATGGACTTACACTAAAAGACTTTGTTACAAAGTACTAAACAGACCATCCCAATGTGCCATTTTACAAATAAATGCTTTTCAGAAGGGGCGAAGACTCAAACGAAAGCAATTTTGTAGAATCAACCACAACAATGATGAGAACATTTCCCATAAACGGAAGCAATACTTATCGTCAACAGGGACATGTAATGACCCATTCTACACTTTCCACAACAAGCTTTCAGTTTGGAAACTCGCATTCGTTTCCCTGAAATGATAGTTGTCCAAAACATTCCATGGATCAAATTGAGAGAAAGAAGAGCCAGGACAGCAACAGAGCGAAAATCCAATAGCGACAAAATACATAGAGAGAAACACTACGTAGATTTGCAACACCTGGGACCCATGCTTACACAGATGGATCAGCCAACAAATGCAACAGAAAATGGAGGTGGAGGTGTTCTTTCTGAGGCTTAAGACTGGTACACAAAAAAAAGCTGTACAGTGGCTTACAGGAAATTCTGCTATTTAGTAACTTCAGAGCTGAAGACTGAAGCCTTAATAACTGTAGCAGAGTGTTTTATAATGAGAGAGGAAAGCAACAGACGAGACAAGTAACCTTCTTTTGTTCGATTGACACATGGTTGCTCTCAGTAATTGCAGCGCTGGAGAAAAGCCAAATGTAATACAGAGTCTGGATGACCTAACGGAGTAGTGCATCCACAAAACTGTTTTAGTGAACGATTCAAAAGTGTTAGTGTGATCCCATTGGATCCCATAGGGGGTCATTGTGGCAACATCACCGGCAATGAAAAGGGCTGACAATTCTTGGCAAAAGGAAGGTGGACCATCTCCTAACCTCTAGAAGCCTGATGCAGGGGTGCGAAACTATTTTTAACTTGCTAGAGGTACATGGGTTTGAGTTTGTTTCTTGGAGTTTATCTATAATGCTAAGATACAGAAAACAAACTTGGGATGCAGGACCCAGGTTCCATACACAAGCAATGATGCATACTACCAGTTCAACAGAAGAGAACAAGTGGTAATCTTCAAGACTCCGCACGGGCCACAACAGATCTGCGATACCAATTCTATTCACAACAAGCTAAAGATTTAGGACATACCGATCACAGGGCACTGATAGAAATCCACAACTGCTGGAATCGTCCTGCTATCAAAGAGATGGCCAACATATGAGGATACATTGAAAGTACATATGGACCGTTCACTATTACGGTTTTTTGAAAAAACTTCTAGAACGGGATGTTACATTGGACCTCAAGCTGACTACAGCTTTCTTTGAAAATATCCACGTAGACGTCTCTGAGAGTGTGCGAAGAAGATGTCAAGAAGAAGAAGAAGATGGAGGGAGAAGAAGAAGAAGAACTCACAACAACAAAGAGTTGACTAGAGGCTGGGTACAAAAGACCTAAGACTTGTACTAAGACACTGGAGACTTGTCCTAAGTTGGACTTAAGAGGACTGCGCTAAGATACGAATGACGACATTTGTACTAAGAGACTTTTAGATTACTTGTACTAAGAGACTTAAGACTTGCCGGTAAGATGGGGATATGAGATTTTGTACTTAAGAGACATGAAGACTATTACTAATTGTTTACTTGAGACTTGTACAAAGAGACATTACGAGACTAGCCACAAAAACGGCTTCAATTATTGCAGCTTAATAACAGCACAATTGGAATTAATAATAAGTTGTTTTACTGTGTTGCACAGACGGTGTTTAAAAAGTACATCCAGGCAGAAGAAATCCGATTTGGTATATACACACACTATTATAAAAAAAAAATTATAATATATTATAGGGGATATATATATATTATATATATTATATTTATATAATATTTATATTATTATAATATATATACTAGAGGGTGGTGTAAAAAAAGTCTTTCCCCTGATTTCAAAATTTTGGAGTTTGCAAAAAAAGTATCAATGCGCAGAAAAATTGGTTTTTTGAAATTTGGAAACCAAAGAGCTATACCATTTTTTTGCCTTAGTTATTTTGAAGTTTGTTATGCCGTACAAAATCATCTTATTTCAACATGGCGTCAAATGAAGGGAATAAAGCGCAGTTGTTCATTTGTTGGGTTTTTATGGTATCCACGAAAGTAAATCGCCGTTGACAAGATGCAAAGGAAAGTTTAAGAAGGGAGTATGGACGAGATCTCTCCAGATATTAAAAATAATCAAATGGGTTTGGTATATAAAAGTTTACGGAAACTGGCAGTGTCGGTGACATGCCCAGAGAGCAGATAGTCAGGCCCTCGTGTGAGTGAAGATAAACTGTATGGACGCAGTGCGCACGGCGTTTTCAACGCAGTCCCGCTCAGAAATCATTACATATCGTTGCTTCAAGAGAAACTATTGCCCAATCCCTCAAAGCACAGTGTTGAAAAAATCCTACTACACAAACGGCGCAAATGTTGAAAATCTACAAATAGCTTTTAAAAAAAACTTTTTTATTTTCTGGGAATAATTTCCAAAAAATCAAAGTGTACTCTGCACAGAATATTATTTTTTTTTTTTTTTTTGAATATTTTGGGGAATTTTTTTTTAAATATACACAAAGATAAATATGTGTTGAAAATGGCCAGACCCTGCTTAGCTCTGATTTTTTACCGCATACCGTGTGGAGACCTTCCACGTTTTTATATTTTTTATTGGGGGGCTCTAGAACTGGTTTTCGTGATCTGTAATATTTTATTGTTTCAAGTGACTGAGTCAGATTTTTTTATATGGATATAATTGTAACACGAAAATATGGAAGATGGTGGCCAGTGGTTTGGGGTTGGGGTTACTGGGTTGGGGGGGGTGGGTTGGTTGGTTTGGGTGAGGTACTTTGGGTTGGGGTGGGGGGTGTGGGGTGGTGTGTTGGTTGGTTGGTTACTGGGGGTTGTGGTTGGGGTGTTTGGGGGGGTTTGTTTGGGGTGTGGTTTTTGATGGTGAGGGTTGGTTGGTTGGTTTTTTTTGTTTGGTTGGTTTTGGTTGGGTTTTTTGGTTTTGATTACTGTGTTGGTTTTGGTGTTGGTTACTGTGTTGGTTTGGTTGTTTGGTTTTTTTGGTGATGTTGTTGGTTTTGGTGTGGTGTTTGGTTGGTTTATGTGTTTTGGTTGGTTTTTGGGGTGTAGGGGTTTGGTGTTACCCCCCCCCACCCCCAAAGTGGTGGGGGTTTGTTAGGTTGGGGTTTGGTGGTTTTGGTTTAGTGGAGGGTTTGGTTATGTGTATGTTTGATTTAGTTTGTGTAAATGAGGTTTTGTGGTTTATGTCAGTGTTGGGTTGAGAAGTTGGTTGGAATAAAAATTGGGGGTTAGTTAGTTGTTTTGGTTAACTAGGTTTGGGTTGGTGGGGAGTGTGGATTTTGATGGTTGGTTGGTTTTGGTGTAGGGATTGATTTGATTTGGGGTTGGTATTTTTGGGTGTGTGGAGGATTGGTTTGTTTGGTGTGGTTGGCTTTTTTTTGGATTACGTTGGTCTTGGGGGTGGTTGGAGGTTTGGGTGGAGGGGGGGGGGGGGGGGGGGGGGGGTGGGTGGATGGTTGTTGGTTGGGGCATGGGTGGTGGTATTGGTTGGTTGTTGGTTGGTTTGGATGGTTTTTTGTTGATTTTGGTGGTTTTTGGTTGGTTGGTGGGGTTGAAGTGTATAGGCGATGAGGAATTGATAATCTTAATATGAAGGTACACCCCGGAAAACAAAAATGGGTTTGTAGTTGAGCTTAATGTGCATCATAATGTTTTTATCAGATTACTGGGGGGGTTTATGTGGGATCGTACCGATTGTAAAACAAACGGTTAGAGCGCATTCCCTCAGCGCTGCAGAGTGGACCTGGACACCGGGATACGAAAACCTGGGGGGGGTTTCATAGCTGTCACTATCCAGGGCCTACACAGCTGAAGATGAGTACTCAGATCGCTGCTCTTGGATACCAACAGGGTGGGGGGTACCAACACGTACAGTGATTTGGAGTCCAGCCATATTAATTAAATCCATAGGCCTTCTACATTAGAGTCATGGGGCCATAAGTAATAATATCATAGGGTTACATTAGGGTCAGCGCATATTTTAATAAGGATCATCATGGGTCTATTTTTTACATTAGAGTCAGCCATATTATTTAAAAATTTAAAGGGCATAGGTTATTAAATTAGGTCAGCCATATTAATAAATCATAGGATACATTAGAGGGTATAGTAGCGCCATATAAATAAATCATAGGTCCTACATTACAGTTAGACCTTGGATTGATAACTATCATAGGCTTACATGAGGTCAGCCATATTGATTAAATCATAGGTCTACATTAGTGAGTCAAGCAGCCATAATTGATAAATCATAGGTCTTGCATAAGAGTCATCAGCCATATTGATAAATCATAGGTCTATATGAGAGTCAGGCCATATTGATAAATCATAGGTCTACACTTGAGTCAGCCAATTTATAAAATCATAGGTCTACGATTATGAGTCAGCCACATTTAATAAATCATAGGTCTTACATTAGAATCAGCCATATAAATAAATCATAGGTCTACATTACAGTCAGCTCATATTGATAGAAAATCATAAGGTCTAGGAGGGGGAGTCAGACCATATTAGAATAATCATAGGTTGAGTCCGGGTACACTAGTTGATACAAATCATTAGTAGGTTTGGGGGGGTCAGTAGGTTGTCAGCCATATTTTAAATCTTATGTTCATCCTACATCATAGGTCCAGCCTATTTAATAAATCAAAATGCTAAGGTTAATTAGAGTCAGCCATATATAATAAATCATATGGTTCTACATTAGAGTCAGTGATAAGAGGTGGATATAATATAGGGAATGATAATTTTTGTGCAAAAGGGTCTGACCACCAAAAGTGGATTTAGGCTGACGAAAATCACCACCCCGATCGTCGACACCTGGTTATAAAAGTGCAAAGATGTAGAGTGTCCCCTTCTCTGGTTTATAGTGTTGCTGTGAATGGTTGCAGTTTTAGAATAGTTACAGCAGGGTACAACACAGGCAACATGATGTGTAAAGTCATGAAAATTGGTACCTTCGCTTTATGTTTTTATACCCACAAAAATTGCCACGCCACAAAAAACAAGTCAAAATGATAATTTTGTCAATCACCAACATAGTTTAACGAATGGCAGCATTCAAAATCATATTAGCTGATAGTCATGTAGGATTCAATACTCAATTCGTTTAGTTCTATTGTTAAAAAAGATAGCTTCTGTATATTCGATATCATAAAGTTCTGGTTCATGAAGCTGTATAAAATAATATATATAACTTCTGCAACAGTGTCAGCTCCTCTGCAGATCACAATGTTCATAGACCATAATAAATGCTCCCTTCCTGATGCTAGCAGATGAGATGTATACAATAAGTCCGTTTTTACTGTCTGCACGTAAATAGCATACATGGAATACAGGTCAAACCGACCCCCTATAACCTTCCTAAGTCTAAACCATCTGACTTGGACGTGATCTCTGATATAACGAATCCTGGAACACAGACAATAGTCCTTGTTGGTCTAGAGCGACCCATATATATATAAAACAAGTTCAGGTATAAAAAGATACCGTTTGTGGCGAAAAATCCTAGTCAAAGTAACCTCTCCATTTTGAATCCACAACAGGCGAGCAAGGAGCCATTAAAATGACGAACTTCTAGATGATAGCATAAAGTTCAATACAAGAGGAATTACCTTTCTTCGGAAATCAACCACGAACATATGCCTCCAGGCAGGCTTGAATAATACTGGGAAATAGTCTAGTTAGCTAACTAACTCACAAAGACAATGTATTTCCCCTCAGTAAAATCACCAAAGACGCACATTGCGTCCTTTGACCTCTTGCTGTTGCTGCCGCTAATGCTCAGAACCAGTCCATTTCTAACTGCCCCGAGCTGGGCAGGAACCACACCAAACGAGACATACCAGTTTTGAGCACACATGACGCAGTGAACTCCATATCTCTGAGTCGCCGCGTTCACAATAAAAGGACGATTCTAAGAACATTCGAGATAAAAGTCTTACACAGTCGCGCCTTTTATGGTCATGAACAGAAGCGTTAAGACAGGTTTCAGACATCTACAACAGTTGACTGATACTACCAAATAAGGAGATATCGTCACGCTTCGTTCAAGAAATTATAGACCGAACGTGTCTCTATACAAGAGAAGGCAAACTCATAAAAAAATTGTAGTCTCGATATCTCGGGTTATGTCCCTTTGACTGTAAAAAAAAAACATAATCCACACCATTTCAGTCAAAAAATGATCATACATTACGAAAAATGGATCTATACAAAGACCTTTGGAAAAAAAAAGTAATTATTTTGGTGTAACGTAAACATTACCGCACCCTCCCGGTGAAAAAAAATGAAACATTTTTTTTTTTAACATCCTGGAGCCGGAGATATAAAAAGGCCTGAGCCGGAAAAATCCTAAGGCACGTATGATGCGCGGATATATACCTAACAAATTAGCTCAAACACTGGGAGCGTGAGATATGATCTCTGGTTCCTTAGATGAAAAACATTTATCTAAGTATTGCGTTAATATATTCCAGGAAGGTTGCCTCCAACACTACCACAATTGATGGCAACTCAATAAAGTCAAAAATTTATTATATAAATTAAATTAAATAATTATTATGATATCATACAATGTGTTGTGCAAATAGCGGTTGTAAAATATACTTAATATACCGCACTATATTATTACATTATATAATGCATCAGTAAATAATAACTAATTACAATAGTGTTATTCTTCGTTGATATAAAACAATCAATAGAAAAAGATGTGGACATCATCCGCTCCCAATCTAGGACAGGACTTGATATCCTCATGTTCCACAATGGACATAATCTCGCAGACTTCAGTGATGTGCTGCGAAAATATCAATAACACAAATCTTAAAGACAACTGGTAAATCTCTTAATACAATTATGCAAATATATTATCTAAATGTGGCCGAGTGATCTTTTGGCCCGTATATCACTAACTAAGCCTTCTTAGATAATTACATGGTACAATGTTATAAATTCCCCCCCAAAAAAGTGAGAAAAAAATCTACTAACATGTCATTATAATATTGGACTGTATATCAGGAAATATATATATGACAGAAGAATCATGTGGAATCGTGTGGGCATCTGGACAGAATGTCTGCCATCACATTATCCGAACCACGGATAGCTCGAACCGAGAAATGAAATGGTTGAAGAGCTATGGCATAACGAGTGGACCTCGAGCTCTTCAAGTTTTTGCTCTGAATAGCAGTAAGCGCTTTCTGGTCGGTTTCCACAATGAAATGTGCGCCTAGAAGAAATCTTTGTAACTTCAGAATAGACCATACCATAGCCAATAACTCACGGTCTAAAACCGAGTAATTCTTTTCTGCAGCATTTAATTTCCTAGAGATATACATCACGGATGCAGAGTATCAGAATACTCCTGCATTAGTGCTGCCCCAATCCCAGTTGACGAGGCGTCACTTCGAAGAACAAAAGTCTTCTCAATAGTAGGTAACCTAAGAATAGGTGGAGATGAAAATAGGGCTTTAACCTGGTCCAATGAGGATTGACATTCTTTAGACCAGCGGATCAGATTAGGCGACCCTTTCTTCAATAAAGTAGAAAGCGGTGCCATAATGGAGGACAGATTCGGAATGAATCGTCCGTAGAATTGGATCAAACCTAATAGACTCCTTACTTGGTTCTTCGTCTTAGGGACCGAAATGTTAAGTATTTTTGAAACATTGTGGTCCTCTGTCTTTAAAAGACCATGACCAACACGATGACCTAGGAAAGAAATCTCGCTAAATCCTATAAAGGCTTTAGAGGGTTTTGCAGTCAAGTTATACTCGCGAAGAGTAGACAGTAATTCGTATAAACCCAAATAGTGATCTTCCCAGGAATCACTGAATAGACAGATATCATCTAAGTATGCTATGACATCTGTACGATATGCGAGAATTCGCCGCATCATGCGTACGAATGTAGCAGGGGCGTTCATAAGACCAAAAGGCATGAAATTCCATTGGAATAAACCCCTAGGTGTAGAAAAAGCTGTAAAAGGTTTGGCACGTTCAGTTAGCGGGACTTGCCAATAACCTTTAGACAAATCTAGTTTGGTAAAGAATCTAGAATTAGAAAGTTTATTGAGTAGCTCTTCTAATGAAGGCATAGGTTCAGCATCGAACTTCGTAACTTGGTTCAATTTGCGATAATCTACGCAAATGCGAATGTTATTATCCTTCTTTCGAACAATAACCATAGACGAAGAGTATGCTGAAGTGGATGGTTCAATGATTTCCAAACGTATCATTTCATCCAATTCTTTTTCGACTTGAGACTGGAAATGGATAGGTATTGGATAAGGTCTGACTCTGATAGGATTATGATCAGTTAGCACAATGTCATGTTCAATGACATGTGTGTGTCCCGGGATGTCTGTAAGAACATCCTGAAATGTTTGCAACATCGAAGAAACTTGTCGATGTTCCTCAGCGGAAAGATTAGGAGAAACGGTCACGTTTTTCCAAGATTCCGTAGAATAAAGTGGGACCATAGAAAGAGGAAGATTGACATCAGAAAAAGTAGTTTCCTCATCCTGTATAACTGACAGAGATGAGTACTGACCATGAGGTGCTTGAGAATTGTCCGTAGCCTGGAAAATAGGCTGCAAATAGTCTGGTCTTTCATGAAAAATTCCTGTGAGCATATTTATGTGGAAAGTTTTTATGCTTTCCATCAATATCGACAACATAGTCGACATCAGAAATTTTGGAGACTATTGCATATGGACCTTTCCATGCAATTAGAAGTCTGTTCTCCCTTGAAGGAAGTAGAACGAGAGCTTTGTCACCTGGACAAAGTTGTCGTAGACATCTATTCTTATTTGCAAACTGCCTTGCCTTTTCTTTAGCAAATTCGGAAGACGAAGTTGCTAGTTTGCATGCCTCGATGATCTTTTGCCTAAGAGCAATGACGTACTCATAAGAAGATTGAGTCTCATCGCTAATATTATCGGCAGTGATTAGATCGTGAAGTAAAGACATAGGGCCGCGCGGTTGCGCGCCAAAGACAAGTTCAAAAGGGGAAACCCTGTATGTTCATTGGGGACCTCTCTATACGCAAAGAGAGCCGCGGGTAAGACCCTGTCCCAATCCTGAGGATGATCCTCAGTTATTTTACCAAGTAAAGTTTTCAGAGTCCTATTTAAACGTTCGACCAACCCATTAGACATTGGGTGATAGATACTGCTGAGAGACCTTTTATGTGTAGCATAGACATTACCTGTGACATAGTGTCTGATATAAGTTGAGTGCCATGGTCTGACAATATTTCTCCGGGAAAACCCAAGCGAGAAAATATCAGCCAAAGAGCGTCTGCGATATCAGCAGGTGAGATGCTCTTGAGAGGTATTGCCTCTGGCCAACGTGTGCACATATCGACACATGTAAGAATAAATTGATGTCCTCTAGCCGACTTAATTCTAAAAGGACCGATAATATCTATTGCCATTTTTTGAAAAGGGCGAATAGGAATGTCAGCAGCCTGGATAGGCGCAGCATGTCGTGGTCCTTTAGATTTGACCTCCTGACATACTTTGCAAGAGCGACAGTAAATTCGTATGTCCTTGCTCACAAATGGCCAAAAGAAAGCCGCAAGAACCCTCGACTTTGTACGGGAAAAACCCATATGTCCAGCACATTGCGAGTCATGAGCATGTTGCAATATTTGCAATCTCATGCTCTTAGGCACAAGAATTTGTGAATGAGTGGACGTAGTCGAGTCTTGTACCATACGTACAAGTACGCCGTTCTTCATAGAAATCCAAGATTTTCTATTAGTGTTCTGATTAGGATCACCTTTTTTTGCTAGAATGAAGAATTTTTGTAAAGAAGGATCTTCTTCTTGCAATTTGATAAATGAGTCACGTGTAATAGTCAAGTGACTATCTTGGTCATTTACTTCATCATTATTAGTTAATGAAGTTTGAGGTGGATCCAGAGCATGTGCTCTTGTGACCACCGCATTGGTAGCTTCAATGTTTTGCTCTTCCCAAACAGCAATCTGCTGTGGGGTACATTCCCTAACTCCGTGAATACGACCAATAATAAGGTCCGCAATAGGGTTTGGAAGTAGACACGCGTGGACCTCTCCCGTGAAGAAAGGAGTAGCAATGTGTATTATGGCAGTAGGATACTTTTCCAACGTGCCACCAAATGTGACACATTTGATGACCTTTCCTGTAGCACAGGATGGATCTACAAGAGATTGCCTAACACCAACAGTAGTACATCCAGAATCAAACAACACTGAGACTGGATTACTATTTACAAGCCCCTTATGTAATATAAGAGAACCTCTCCCATCATGAGCAACATTAGCAGGAAGAGCGGGCAAAGGATGACCACAGCTTAGAGTACTAACGGTCTTCGGATCAAATAAAGTACTGCATTGGATACATTTATTTGCCCTACCAAAATCAAAAGATGAGCATCCGATAGCATTATGGTCTTTATCATTATTAATCTGTTTATCTGCTCCCTGAGATTCTTGTTGAACAGAGTTTGTCTGTTGATATCTTTTTCTCTTATGTTGCGATCTACCGCGACCATTATTGCCTCTGCAATTATCATTAAAGTCCCTACTGTAATTTTTATCCTGGTTTGAGTTCCAGTTTCCATAACTGTCATTACTATCTCTATGCTGTTGAGAACCTCTATTATCTTGGTATTGAGGTCGCTGAAAAAAATAATTCCCTCTATGCCGATTACCTTTGTGAAAAATTTCTAAAGTTAACCGGAGTAGAAATACCGTGTAGTATTAGGTTTATTGTCTCCAGTTCTGGGAAGAAGAATCACCCTGGAATTGATTACTATGGTTCTGGGCATAATTACGATTACTCTTTTTATTGAAATTTTTCTGGCTACCCTGAAATTTACGCATAAAATTTGGGCCATAAGGTGCTGCCGAAGCAACAGGCAGACCTTCTTTCACCTTAGAGTTACTAATGGTTATGTGCGGATGCGCAGTAACATACTGGCTACAGTATTCAGTATTCTTTCATTTCTTTTATGTGTTTAGGCTTAGGCTCATGAAGAAAAGAAAGAAAAGCTTCATTAACAGAAGACATTACCTTGTCTCTAAGTAGGAAATCCAGAAGGGCTTCTGTCTTAGACAACTCAACCCATCGTAAAAAAGTAATACGTATGCTTGATAGATGAATTCAGAGAATTCAACTCCAGTTTCTGGTAATATGTTTTTAATTTTAAGACGATATCCGTCCTCGTTAAGTTGGTACTTCTTTAACAATGCCGCCCTGACAACCTCATAGTTGTTCTTGTCAGGCACATCTACCATACCCAACAAAGTCAAAGCATCACCTCTAAGTATCTTGGACAGATGATAAACATATAATGTTTTATCTATATTATGCACCTTACATGCACTTTCAAATCTATCTAGATAAATTGTGATATCATCAATTGATGCATTAAATGCTGGTATATTAAGCTAACCGACTTTGAAAAATCCTGAAGCATATAGTCTTATCTGACACCTTATTTGCATCATTAGCATTACCAGTGAACCAATAACTCTTTAACTTCTCTAACTCTAAAGCTACCAGAGTTTTCTTCACCTTTCAAGCTCCATTTTTGCTTTTCTCTCATCAGCTTCTCTTTGTAACCTTCTTTCTTCAGCCTCAGCCTGTAACTTTTCTTTCTTCAGCCTGAGTCCTGATAACTTTTTTTTCTTCAAGCCTAGAGCTCTGTAACTTTTTTTATCTTCCAACCTCTACTTTTTCAAGTCATTTACCTTCAGCATTTTCAAGCTTCTTTTTTCAAGCAACAGTCCTCATTCTCCTAGTTCTGAAATTCTGCTTCTCTTTTTTTGCATTTTTTTCCATTTCCATTTGTGAAATCTTTTCTCATCTACCTGCATCTGCAGTTTTAAATTTTCAGCATCTATTCTCTTTTGTTCAGTTTGTTCTTTCATTTTCTTTTCTTCCGACTTCAATGCCTTGGCATATTGTACAGACGCAAATTCTTCTAATTTAATTATCACATGTCACCTGTCTTCACCCAAGGGTTTTAACCCTGCTCAATAAAGTACTCAAAATGTAGACATGATGTCAACCAAATGTGAGTACAGAACCTGAAATAATTAATCATACTCTTATTTCAATGTTTAATAACAACAAGCAACTTAATAAAGTGCTTGTCAATGAAACATCACTATGTTTAACTCCAATCTCTGTGGGAAACAAGATTTGACACCAAACTTGTATTATCAAATGTATACCATAATAATATCACACAGTCACCTCTTTATCAATCAGTGCACTACACAAATCAGTGCATAACCATGTTCAGGTTATATTTTATCATAACTGCACTACAATAGTGCATAAGCAAAAAACCACCAGTTCAAGTTTAATGATTAAATGTGCACCTATAAGACCAATAGTGCATGAGCACATATATGTAACAATAGTGAAAGCTAAATATGCAAGAACTATGTAAACAATAACAAGACAATGTAAACAATAACAAAGGTCACAAACAATGTAAACAATAACAAAGATCAAAGTCAATGTAAACAACCACAAAGATCAGAGTCAATGTAAACAATAACAAAGATCAGAGTCAATGTAAACAACACCCCCAAAGAATCAAAGTAGTCAATGTAAACAATAACAAAGATCAAAGCAATACGAAAAACCATTCGCATAAGTCAAAATAAAAATAAACAGCGAAAAACTAAAAATAAATTATGCGAAAGCATATGACAAACAAATGACGCAAAAGTTACAGTGTATAGACAGCAATTTTGTAAAGAATTGAATAATAGGAATAAGAAGGAGATCCCTAACAAATACAAACAAACTCGATCCCCCAAATTACGCGAAATCGAAACTAAAATCACAAGAAAAGAGATTTAAAAGAAAAAATGAAAAATAAATATACAAAAAACGAAAATAAAGCACAACTCGTCCACAACTAAAACAGATATAGCAACGTATTGTCGCTAGCAAAATTTCACAGTAGGAAACTTTTCGCACAGTCCCCTAACGAAAAACGCTAACAGTAAACCTCTGTGACTGTGGTAAATCTTCTACTGAAAGACTACACCGTTGAGACCTTTCCAGTACAAATTGAGAAAAACACGACAAAAAGCACACACCAACGCATAAAAACATATAAAAATATTCAAATACAAATACGCGAAATCCACTTTATTTAACCAAACAACCTAACAGTCAACAAATCACGATCAAAACAGTGTGACAAAAATGTGAAAGAGACAACAAAGGCATACATGCCCAGTTTAGAACATATCCAAGGGCATCCAGGTTCACAAACTAAAACAGGCCACTTAAACTTCTTTATGACTTTCCACAACAAAAACAAATTTTCAGCACAGTTTCCACAGAAAACGAACATGCCAATGTGATTCAGCATTAAACTATAGGACAAAGAATGATCCAGGTAAACGTTTGATCCATATCCTGCTCTCATAAAACTTGCCACGACGACGGAAATGAGTCCTTCTGACAGAATCCAAACAGCTTCTGAACGTGACCCTTCTGAATTGACTTGAGCTTCTTGACCATTCTCAATAATCCGGAACAGTTTTCACTTTACGGCACTTGTCCTTCTTTCCATAACAGATCAGGAAATCGATTTTGCTCGGCACTTGTCCTTCTATCGTAGGAAAACTGCCAACTTGNCGAGCAACGCCGGGTATTTTGAAACAATTTNCAACTTTCAGCAAAGCCGNGTACTTTCNANATCTTTCATCAAACATTGAGGTGATGAGTTGTGAAGAAAACTGTAATGTTGAAAAGCTTGATGATTGATGTTCTGGGTTTTGTTAACCCCCTTTGATAGCTGGTACCAGAGTAAACCTTTCACAATTGGCCACCAAAAAATGATAATGGCCGTCCCAAATCTTTTCCCAGGTACCTTACTTCTTTAGCCTCCGTTGCATAAACATACTACAGTTCAAGGAATTGTCTGCATTCATTCAATTATTTTTCTGATATAGTTGTAGGAATCCAGATCTCAAATATTCAGATAGCTTCTGTATATTCGATAATCATAAATTTTTCTGGTTCATGAAGCTGTATAAGTTTATATATAATAACTTCTGCAACAGTGTTTCAGCTGACAGATAACATCAATGTTCATAGACAATAATAAATTGTCCCTTCCAATTGATGCTAAGCAGATTTCAGATGTGTACAATAAGTCCGTTTTACCTGTCTGCACGTGGTATAGGCATACATGGAAATACAGGTCATAACCGACAACACCTTTATAACCTTCCTAAGTTTTCTAACCAATCTGACTTGGACTTGATCTCTGATATAACGAATCCTGGAACACAGACAATATCTTTGTTTGGGTCTAGAGCGATTTTCAACTTTTCCTCATATATCCTTATATACCCACTAGTCCCATCTAGGTCCCAATCCCGTAAGCGGAAGATACCGGTGGCGAAATTCCTAGATTTCAAAAGTAACCTATCTCCATTTTCTCTTTTCACACTGCACGAGCAAGGGGAGACCATCCAAAATGACGAAACTTCTAGATGATAGCATAAAGTTCATTACAACCACAGGAATTCCCTTTCTTCGCGACAAATATCAGACCACGAATCCATTTCATTATGCCATTCTCTTCAGGCAGGCTTGAATACAATACTGGGAAATAGACATTGTCCTCCTTCCTTTCTTGAGCTACTCAACTATATAACAAGCCCCCCCCCACAAACTGATTGCCCACGTAAGAGCAAAAAGTCAACAAATTCCCACCAAATAATTCGTCCGCTGCTAAAATCACCGGTTCAACCGTATTTCCCTAGTTCTAAAAATCACAACACTTCTGGGCGGGAACACTAATGTTCATTCCGAACTCATCTTACCGCATTAACTACTTTTAGCGATCTACATGACGCACAACTCCTCTAGCGCAAACATGATCCGCCGTACGCTGGACTTGGGCGGATCTACTTAACATGGATGTCAAGAACACTGTCAGATAAAAGTTACACATCTTTTTTACAGTCGCGACATTTCCAATCTCAGTCCTCGACAGTTTAACAGACAATCATCGCAGAAATCTCATCACATATATCCTGATCCTTTGATCTACTCCTTCATAAGAGTTCCATGAGATCATTCGCTTTTCTCAACTTTCTTTTCTAACTTTCGAGACTTCCTCAGGCATACAAACAGTCTGTTCTCTTATTCAGACACAAAACACACTTCACAAACTTCAAATTTTGTTGTTTCCATGGATACTCTAGGGTATCTTAATTCCATCTCACTTCAGAAGCTACACATTCAGACTGACAGCCATAGATCAGACATCTTCACTATCAGTTTCCATCCGCGATCATAGAATGTACGAAAAACCTGATCCTACCTGCGCTTTCAGCAAACAACTGGTAATATCATGCTTAACATATCCTTAGACACATATTTCGTATTTCAAGGTATACTAGATTGTCTTCATAGAAACAATCACATTCTCCTTTTATTGTCAAAAAAACAATTGATAGTCACAATTGTAATGAGTTCATCTTGGGTCCATCTTCTTCATATATGCATAGGTCATTGTTCCATTCGAAGAGTACCAATCCTACATTACATTATCCGAAATACAGTACTTCAAGAAACCGCCAACAACCATAATTGGAACAGGCCTGAACGCAAGCTCACATTTCAACAATACGAAACATCTAAACGCCCGCCAACCCTCTATCAGTCAACTACCCAACTTAAAATCTTCTATCGCCTCGTACACATAACAGAGTAAATTTGCAGCGATCTTCTGTACACAAGCAGCGTCGTACTTCCCCCAATGACAGAGAAATACCACTTAACATCATTTTTGTGATGCCAATAACAGGGCTCTAGGTGTCACCCATGCAATACTACCAACACACACACACACATTTATGCTTCGTAAAGTCTGGGCTAACTTCAGTGCATTATTATTCATACGGTTAGTGTTCTGACAGCTTCTCATTATTTCTTAGCGAGATGCATTGACAAATGCCTATTGTGCTTTATGTCAATTACTGTCTGTAATCACATATGACTGTTTACTTAGTGATGTCTCGTATGTTTTGAGTTGGGTATCTTTTCATAGTATGTATATAAAACAGTTGTTTTGCGTCAGAGATTGAAGTAGAAATCACACGCTAATATAAGTACAGATACAACCTTTTTTCCGGCTGTAACCAGTACAGGTCAGCTTTGTGTAACTGTGTTTAGCGATTGCTTCTAATGACTTTCAGCGCCCTAGAACGTGAATCGATGCCAAGGTCTTTTTGCTTTTCTTCATGATGTCCTAGAAAGGTACGTCGAAACACTATCGGACATCTCATTAATAGGGGTAACTAAGGTTTCCGGTGTTCTGTATTGCGGGTCGCACTAATGACCTGTCATCGAAGCATCATTTTTGGTGATGCCTAGATGGCAGGGAGGATAGTGTGATTCGCTTGCATAGCTAGGCGGGGTTGTCGCACGGAAGGTCCTGGGTTCGCGTCCTGGGTAAGCCACTCACGTCTGTTGTTTTTCTGTTGTCTAGTGTTCTACTTCTTTATTTCTTACGAGTGCATGAAAACATACCTTTATGTTTGTCTAATATTTATTTACTGTTTACAGGCCTCGGGTTTCCCTTCCTTATGTGTTATAAATGTTTATACAATATCAAAAACCTACCCTCTGTCCTGTACTTACTGTTCTTATTCTTCTATCATTTACTAGACACAGTATTAAGGTCTTTGTCTTGTGTAGTCTGACCTATACTGTATAATAGGGGAACAACAGAAGTGATTACGTCATTAATAGGCTGGACTGCCCATGGTAAGTTTCCGGTGTTATTTATTGCGGGTCGCGCTAATGACCCGTCATCGAAGCATCATTTTTGGTGATGCCTAGATGGCTGGGAGGATAGTGTGATTCGCTTGCATAGCTAGGCGGGGTTGTCGCACGGAAGGTCCTGGGTTCGTGTCCTGGGTAAGCCACTCACGTCTGATGTTTTTCTGTTGTCTAGTGTTCTACTTCTTTATTTCTTACGAGTGCCTGAAAACATACCTTTATGTTTGTCTAATATTTATTTACTGAATAAAATGTACCCTATTAAGTTAATAAACTTAATGTAACGATCAAGAGAAAGTTGGTCGTTGCTAGAACTGTTAGTAACACAAAAGTCTCGCTGACCTAATTGTGTGAAGAAATACCTTGTTGAAATTGGCACATCACCGTTCGCCATCCGATAGCAGACTCTTTCAAATACAAAACACAACCTAAATTCACAGTTCATTATTTCACTTCTTTTATTTCCCTAACTTTAATAACGTTATTTTCACCTTATGTTGCATTTTTTAAAGCTATTATATAAAATCTGCTGGTTAATGCCGGTCAAAACTTGAAAGATTAAAACGTACCACAAAATGGAGCTGCAAGCAGAGTTTTAGCTCGCTGCAACGAGTGGAACATAGAGATTTTGAATACCAAAGAGTAATAACGTAACAACTGAATAAACCGCATGTGAAGATAAATAAAAGTGGTTAACCAAAACACCCACGCACACAACACACACACACACACACACACACACACTATCAAAGCACGTGACATTCAATTTAAAGCTTTGCTTTTGCTTTTTCGCTGACATCTTGTACTGTCACCGGCACCCTCCCAGTTTTGGAACCACTACTCTAGAAAAACTTTAGGAACCAGTTCTTGGAGACTTGGATAGCTTGCTATAATTCGCGATGCTCTTAGAGAACTCGGGGAAAGTGGGAGGGAACGAAAGAAAAGAGGTTAATTATGTTTGTTAGAGAAATAAATGGTAGAGACCTTTTTTGAATGCATTACGCTTTTCCATTTTCTGGTTATCGATCTGGCTGAAAATTTCCAAGAACGGGAAGTTGGTCGACTGAGGGAAACAAAACAGAATTCAGTTCCAGCAGGGCGATTCCGTGTGACGTAATTTAGTTCGGTTGATCACTTCCCTGAAAATGTGTAATAAATTCATGAATGCCAAGTGCGGAATCCGAAAACTAAATATTAAATGTTTGTGCTTTGTGAGAGTTTGGGTGTAAACAATAAAGATAGAGAAGAGAGAGAGAGAGAGAGAGAGAGAGAGAGAGAGAGAGAGAGAGAGAGAGAGAGAGAGAGAGAGAGAGAGAGAGAGAGAGAGAACGAACTTTATTTCCAATGGGTTGAGAATTGGGCACACAGGCCCGTCTAATGATCTGCCCTTTCTTTCTCTCATCTTTTATACTGAATTAATTTATTCTCACTTGCATTTTACAAATTAATTTCAAGTAAAGCAAACATTGTCAAATAAAATAATAGCATACTCACATTCACAGTATATAATTATAATGAAGGAAAAAAATATGTTGAAAAGTATAAAAATCATCATTGAAACTTACGTACAATATTATATATTTATTTGGAAACACCATCAGATTAGATATTTTATTACAGATATCTAATCAGATTAGATATTATATGATATATTTATTTAGAAACATAATCATATTAGATATTACACGATATTAAATATTTACTTGGAAACACCATCAGATTAGATATTTTATTATAGATATCTGATCAGATTAGATATTATATATTTATTTGGAAACATAATCAGAAGATTAGAGAGGCATGTAATCAGCAGTCATAAAGTATTGAAATAGACTACAGCTGTATGCATAAGGACTGATCGCGTTTTACCGATGACGTGGAAGATTGTTCTAAAGCTAAGCTTTTCTTGAATAAGTCAAGTCTAGGCTTGAACACTTGTCATCTGTTTAACTGTTGACTGCGTCTTTCATTGTCTTTAAAAATGGGCCGCAGATTACGTTGGAGAATTCTGTGACAGGATATTGTGAATAAATTGGGCTTTGTTGAACAGGAAATGTTTTCTTAGGGGCAATATTTTTTAATACATTTTTATTTTATTTTGTTTCGTGTCGGCGAGGCGTGCTCTGCTCAACCTAGAAACATGGTCCGTCGGTTATATTAGGGCGCATGTCTAAATATAGAAGACCGTGTAATCTGGGTATTTTTGTTTATTTTATGATATGAATATAAATCTATACACTGTGTTTGGCAATTGTCAGAAACTATACGCACTGCACGCTTTTGAAGTGAATGGTTTTTCTTTGTGTTGAACATGAAAAGAGAGAGAGAACAAATAACGCCATTGTGTATATATTTCTACGCGTGTCTTCGTTACCATCAAGTATCCTTGGAATTTTTTTAAATATATTTTGATTACATTACTTGTATTCTTTGACAGTTGACTTTTGACATGAAGCGTCGTGGGGGCATTCAATTTTGGTTCGTGAGCCAAGTTTAACGTACTGGCTGATGTGAGTCCATGTTGTTGTAGGAATTCTCTAATATTGTCTATCTGTCTGCTTCTTGGAGTGAGTGAGTGAGTGAGTGAGTGAGTGAGTGAGTGAGTGAGTGAGTGAGTGAGTGAGTGAGTGAGTGAGTGAGTGAGTGAGTGAGTGAGTGAGTGAGTGAGTGAGTGAGTGAGTGAGTGAGTGAGTGAGTGTGAGTGAGTGAGTGAGTGAGTGAGTGAGTGAGTGAGTGAGTGAGTGAGTGAGTGAGTGAGTGAGTGAGTGAGTGAGTGAGTGAGTGAGTGAGTGAGTGAGTGAGTGAGTGAGTGAGTGAGTGAGTGAGTGAGTGAGTGAGTGAGTGAGTGAGTGAGTGAGTGAGTGAGTGAGTGAGTGAGTGAGTGAGT
This sequence comes from Oreohelix idahoensis, assembly GCA_024509875.1. NCBI lineage: Eukaryota > Metazoa > Mollusca > Gastropoda > Stylommatophora > Oreohelicidae > Oreohelix > Oreohelix idahoensis. Next base: position 63,323 of record JAMPIV010010202.1, read on the forward strand.
GAGTGAGTGAGTGAGTGAGTGAGTGGGGGTGAGGGGTGTTTCGTGTAGAGACAAAGAAATAACAGGATGATTGTTTTCTGAAGAATGTTGTAAAAGACGACGAATATGAGGATATACATTAGGCTAGCAACAACATCATGACAAATAAATTGTTGCTACAGAAACCACAGCCGATAGTGAAAGCTTTTGATACAGGCTTCCTGTAAGGAGACCAGTCACAATGGTAGCCTCATGCTTTACTTACTTAAACTTTATTGGTCCATTATCGTAGCGAAGAGTCGTGGGGAGATACAGTTTGTTTGTTCTTGGGCCAAGTTTGTCGCACTGGTTGTTGAAAATATTCTGTAATAGTGTCAGTCAATCAGCTGGTTGGTCTTCTTCATACATGAAAACCAGATCATCTACTGTTGTGGGCACGCGGTGGTAAGTGATCGAGTTCCATACTCATCAGATGCTTAAACCATTTTACTTTCTTTCTTTCTCTCTCTCTCTCTCTCTCTCTCTCTCTCTCTCTCTCTATATATATATATATATATATATATATATATATATATATATATATATATATATATATATATATATATATATATATATATATGACACAGAATATGTTCCATATAGAGCGAAAATGGAAATGAGGAAACATTTCCAAATTCACTCATCACTCTTTATCTCTTCATGGATCATATGCCCTTCACCAAACTTATGCCAAGTCTTCCTCTCCGTGCCATTAGCTCAAGGTCATTCCATATATTCCTCATTTCGTTCATTTCCAAATAAAATGTTATTATTTTGTCTGCTGCATGTCACCTAGTTTTCAAACACATGCCCCCCGCCCCTCTTTCCACCTGATCTTTTTCTTTTAGTTTATTTTATTTTTTTCATATGACGGATTCCACCGTCAATATCCCTGTTCTTTGACCAGGCTTCAATTAAGGAAGTTATCGTCCTTGATGACCGATATTGCTCAGAGCAAAATTCTTGGATAATGAGACAGGTTATATCCCCTTAAAGCGATCAAAAGATCCATCTGCATTGAAGCTCCCTCTGCACGTGAATCGCCTTCGCTATCTAGATGAAGGTCGTTGAAATCTGTTTTCTGAATAAATTTAAGAAACGGGGCACATTTAAAAATTCTAATGGAGATGTTCTAAAATACCGGCAGGTAACCAAGGCAGAGGCGGCTCTTGGGTGATGCGAGTGGTGTGGTCACCCGGGTAACCGTCTTGGGGGTGGCGCCGAAATTATTATTTTTTAAATATATAAATATTCTGAATATACACCTTCCATCTACGGTGTCTACGCCACATCCTCGATATTTCGGTGAAAGACAAAGTGACAAATGTCGAAGTGTTATCGTGTGCTGACCTTCAAATCATGTATACACTGCTTAGACAGCGTAGACTACGCTGGCTTGGTCATGTCCGTCGCATGGAAGATGATCGCATTCAGAAAGATATCTTCTACGGACAACTCGCAGATGGCCGAAGAACAGTTGGGCGACCGCAGCTGAGATTCAAAGATGCGTGAAAGAGAGACATGGGGGCACTGGACATAAATCCAGCAACGTGGGAGGATGAAGCTGCCGATCGCACGAAGTGGCGATGCTATTTACGGCGCCACCTCAGATTGGTCGAAAAGAAGCTCACACAACAAGCAGAAGAGAGGAGAAAACGTCACCAGGAAAATAAGCAGCTGAAGGCTGTCACCGCAGCTGAGCATACCCATGGTCAGTTATGACTGAAGGGGCTACTTTTATTATTATTACGGTACTGCGTTGTCCAATTTTAAAAGGCGGTGGTTTAGCCGAGAAGATAATGAAAGTGTGTCAATTTTTTTTTAATTTAAATAAAGTTTTGCATCGTTTTGGCGTGGCGCGTCCCGTTTAACCCAGTCGGTAAATTTAGTGTGCATCTCCAAACATAAAAGACCTTTAAGTCTGATTAGAGGAAAATCTTCGTCATCTAAGCTTTTACAAAGAGTCTTATGACTAAGAATCTGTTATCAAAGAATTTGATATCCAGTAGATACCTGGCAGGGTTATCTTTCCTAGGCTAAGCTGACCAAAAATTAACTTTATTCAGTGAGAGTTAAGTGAAAACAGTATACAAATTAATGCAGAGACAATGATTTCTATCTTAAGAAAAGAACTATAGAAAGATTGAAAAAAAACTTGTTATCTATGCCGTTTGCAGTTGTTTTCCCTGTTTTCTTTCCCCCTAGTATTTGTCTTCCCTATGTAACGTACTTTACAATCTTCTTGTCTACGCTTGCGGCGTATGAATATCTCTCCGTCTGCTTTTTACTTTACACAGAAACACGTGACTCTCAAATATAGTTAGTGTTTGTATAGGTCAGTGTCGAGGGAAAGGTTTGATTCCTTCAAATAACGTCGCTTGCGTTTTTTTTTTTTATACGCTTTTCTTTAACTTGCCTTGTATGTCACTCTCGGATCACCTTCAAATCTTGCAATTGATTTTTCAATCACTTCCATGTGTGCAATAGCTCTGAAACTCGGCATAGTTGTGTATTCCAGATGACAATACAATAATCAGTCTTAAAAATAATAAAATAAAAATTAATAATCTTTTTTTTTTGGTATTGTGTCAGCACGGAAATGAGTGATAACTGCAAATAATCCAGGTGTATTCTTTCCAACGAGATTGTCTCTCTTAAGGGAAACGTTGAAACTTCTTCCCCCCCCCCCCTCCCCCACCTCCCATCACACACATTATCGCACGCGCGTGCACAGACATACACACAACTGACAAATACATTTAAAAAAATGTAATTTACAGCTCTTATCAAAATCAAAATAAAACAAACAAAAAAAATATTAACTTTCCGTCTAATATACTGAATAATGAAATCCGCCTCATGTGCTCTGGACTCGTTTATCGCAAACTGATGATGTCATTAGCGGATCGATTACATTTGACTTAAATTTAAAAACAACAACAAAATAACACTAAAAAGAAGGCAAAAAAATATATATATATACATATATATATTAAACACATGCTTTTAATGCACTAAAAAGCCACAAATAATTTTTCAAGGAGTTTATAGCTTGCAATAAAACAATTCAACATCAAATTGACAAAAAGCGTGGGGGCGCTGATTCTGCATGAAATTAACTTCTGCTTTATACTTCATTGGACACTTATGGATAAAATATATGATTAGCGCTTAAGCGCCCCATACTTTTTGTCAATTTCATGTTACATTTTTTTACTGCAAGCTATAAACTCCTTGAAAAATTATTTGTGGCTTTTTTGTGCATTGAAAGCGTGTGTTTAAAATATTTTTTTAAATATTTTTTATTTCTTTTTCTGTTGCTAATTAAAACCTACGACTTCTATGAGTTGATATTTCATTAATTTGTTTCTAGTTAATTGTTGTGGTTTTCTAAGGAGGGAATTGACATTTGTTTTAATTATATTCACTAAATACATTCTACAATTTGATGATTCGATAGCTGCTGAGTAGTTGAGATCTTTACCAGGTTTAGGAAGAGGCTGTAGGTAACTATGGAGCCATTCTTCAGGCACCTCATCGTTTTATATGCAGATGTTGAAATCCCTTACCACATTCCTAACTTCTGTTTTGTCCAGCTGTGTTGGTACTGGACACCATCAGGGCCTGGGGTGGTGTTTCTACTGGTTTCTAACGTAGCACGTCTTCTTTAGAAACGAGGTAGAAATATAACTCAGATCTTATGTCATTCTCAAAAACGTGGTCCCTAATTATTAGCCGGGCAACTTTATCGCCTTTTTCTGTTTGGGCCACATATCGATCGAATAATGCCCATCCCTTCTCTTCATCCGTCGTTAGGCTTATTCCTGTCGAGCTTTTAATGTTGGGGATGAGTTGGTAAATTACTTGAAAGGAAAGTTGAGAGACAAGAATGAGCCATCTCGAAAATGCACACATCTTTCCTGATAACCTGGGTAGCTATAAGCCCATGAAAGCTACATGGGGAAACGCCGGAATATTTTGTTTATGATGTGTACGAGGGACTCCAAGGTAAACGAGAAACGGTTGCTGAAGCAATTGACCTAGAGGATGCTTATAACAGTGTGAACTTTGAAACGTTAACGAACAGTAATGGCTTGCCGTGTTAACCCTTGGCTAACAAGATGGATAGCAGCGCCTTAACTGATAGATCAGTTGAATTTCGCTTGGGAACATATACATCAGAACCAATGAACAGGGTTCTCCACTATCTCCGGTGCTGTTTAACATCTACACAGCAAAAGTAGCCACCATTCAGCCAATTGGGCTGGAAATTGATCAGCTGATAAATGATCATGCTGGGGATGGTGATAATGCCATTGTGTGCACTGATGAGTCTGTAATCCGTAGTGAGAAATCAGGGTGTTGCTTCCCTGCTAAAGTAAAGGGCAGAATCGTCGCTGAACATGGCGGGGCTTACATGATAACAACCTCCAGCATGAGAATGGAGGCAGAGGAAGCTACTGCAGCCTTAAGGTGTCTGACTGAGACTTCATTAACAAGGGCGGTTATTGTATCAGACTCACAATCCATGCTTCATAAGGTCCAAAGTGGATGGCTCCGACATGAATGGAAAACCTCCATAGAAACCTCGAATATTCAGGAACTGGTGTGGATCTCCTGTCATGATTGTGCAGGAAGGTACGCAGCAATGAAAGAGCTGACAGACTGGCTTCAAGAGCACCCATAGAAGGTGTATTGGATATGGATAAAGGAGAGTGTCACGGATTACCTCCCCTTAGCTCTGCAATTGTGGTCCACCAGTGGCCAACATTCAAGAGTATCTAATATGGGTTTTCAAAGGTGTCTACCTTCGCACAAGATTACTCTTGGCCGAGTTGTAGATAGAAGGATAATGACGCTTCTATCTCAAGGTACTTTCCACAAGATGTTTTCACAAGTCAAGAACAATTCTGCATAGGGCAGAGCACTATTAATTTATATCTGATCCGTCGCCTTTTGTGAAGAATTAAGCAGTGGTTTTAGCCCGTTCAGGCCCCCAGCTGGTGTAAATCCAGCGAAATTCTTTTTATAAGTATTTGCTCTATAAATGTAAATATATGTCTAGATGTCTATATATATTAAAGAGTCTTGCTCATACGTTTTCTTTCATACATATAATAAGTGAATAAACTATGATTGTTTTGTTCTAAAATAACATGTAACAAATTTAATAATCAATTAGTCTTAACAGGTTAAAATAGCGATGGAATGATGGGGAATTTTAGATGTTAATAAAAGTGTTTTCACTGAGACTTGGTTTGAGGATTGAAAAACAATTGTCCTCTTGCTAGTTCCTGTTGTCGTGAAACATTCTAAATCCACATATATAAATTAAAAGGTAAATGTAAAGCCTAACACATAAATTCAATAACAGGAAAGAGAAATGGTAAAAATACAGTGCTGTCACAATGGCGTACAAAAATCCCCCTTGTTTTCTACTTCGTCTGCGAATTGTAACGTTTCACGTTGATAGTAAAGCCTACTGCATCACTACACGCTTACTACAATAAAACGTGTACTGTATTTCTAAGAAAACCTTGAGCTAGGCACACTGCGTAATGACCTAAATTAATACTTCCATTAATTTCATTTTATACACTACGTTAACATAAACGGAAAGACAGATGAACTTAGGATAGAGAGAGGGAGGGCTGAAAGCAGGAACGTATGCAACACGAACACGCGTCTCGCGATATACAATTAATGCCACCCTCCCCGCGCGAAAGGCCAGAGGCACTAACTTCTTTTTTCAAATAGATCGTGATAAAAAACACTACAACTACGAGAGTTAGGTTTAAAAACCTGAAAAACGCTTATTAGGAAACATGACATTATACTGGTTTACGTTTGAAAGCCTGACAGTACAGCAGACACCCTAAAAGTTTGGAAGTGAGGAGGTGGTAACAGCACGACTATCCTAGAAGAAAATACATATTTTGAACGCCGCCACTTAGCTCCCTTAAAACTTATATATTTGGGTTCCTTAGGACTTGCTGACAAAGAATATATTAAGTGTTACGCAAATAGTCTAGGAATTAACAAATTATAGCCAAAAAGAAAATAGTGAGGGTGTCAGACAACACACACAAAATAATCGCACAGTGGCATGTTTTGAAACCACTATTTTACGGGAAATGGGCCACCATGTAAAATCCTATTTGATTGGATAGAAGTAAATGTAAGGCTAAACACGATTAGTCGGACTACAAATACTAATCTTTGTTGTTAGGGGAAACGGTAGTAAGGGTACTTTTTTGAAAAGCTGTGTAAACATGGCCCGATTGGTTAGACCCGCCAATATAGTCATATAAGAGCGTCAGTTCAGTGCCACATTTTAAAATAAACTTACTAAGAAACAGTGCGTTGAGAGCCAGATCATATTTTTCTAAATAAAAGTCTGGGACAGAGGCAGATCGGAATTTGTGCCATTATTCATCGCCAGTCAACGTATCTGTGTATTATTTCCATGAATTGTGGTAAGCTTGATATATTCGATATCTTTTTAATGAAAATTGAATGTAAATTGATAACACTAGTCAACAAATTTTCAAAAGTTTTTTGTACCAGAAATTAAATGTACCATTTCTTATTGATTTTGACATGCTGATTTCAAATATCATAATGAAATTCACCAATTGGCTCTGGTTTTTTTTTTTAATGATGAATTTACATTACAGTAATACAAATAATGTATGCTTGTTTACTTCTCTGGGCTAAACAGCTAGTCTTTCTACTTTAGCATTATAAAAATTGTGGTTACATACTCAATTAATTGATATTTTAACATAAAATGATAGAAAAAATAAAAACATTATTTAAAGTTCACATATCATGCTTTAAAAGGGCACATTTGAACCCATTCCGTCATTATTCAGTCGCTGTTCGAGCTCTCTTTGCTTGCTTCTTGTAGTCAATCGATGAGGTGTCTCTTGTCACAGTCCAACAGTAATCAACAAGCATTGAAGGGCTCCAATTGCCTTGATACCTTGTCTCCATAGCAGCAATGTCCTGGTGAAATCGTTCACCATGCTCATCACTGACCGCTCCACAGTTTGACGTAAAGAAATCCAGATGAGAATCCAGAAAATGAATTTTCAAAGACATGTTGCAGCCAAGACTCTTATACTTCTGAAGGAGATTTTCTACAATTTCATTGTAATTATCAGATCTGTTGTTTCCAAGAAAATTGTCCACCACTGACTTAAATGCTAGCCATGCTGCTTTTTCCTTGCCATGCAACACGCAAAGAAACTCGTCATCATGAAGAAGTTTTCGAATTTGCGGACCAACAAATACTCCCTCTCTTATTTTAGCTTCACTCAGTCTTGGAAATTTTCTGATGAGGTATTTGAAAGCCTCATCTGTTTTCTCCATTGCCTTGACAAAGTTTTTCATGAGACCCAGCTTAATGTGCAAGGGTGGCAACAAAATCTTGCTGGTGTCGACAACTGCTGGGTTCTCAACGTTCTTACTGCAGGCTGCAATGACTGCCTGATTGGCCAATGTCTTCTGATGTAATGGTCACTTCGTGCACGGCTATCCCACTCACAGAGAAAGCAACAGTACTTGGTGTATCCACCCTGTAGTCCAAGCAAAAGAACGACCACTTTTAAGTCACCGCAAAGTGACCAATGATGATGATCGTAGTTTATACACTTCAAAAGCTGCTTAATGTTTTCATAAGTTTCTTTCATATGAACTGCGTGACCAACTGGAATTGACGGTAACACATTACCATTATTCAACAAAACAGCTTTAAGACTTGTCTTGGATGAATCAATGAAAAGCCTCCACTCTTCCGGTATGTAATTGATGTTGAGGGCTGCCATTAAACCAGAAATGTTGTGGCACGCAGAAAGGTCACCCTTTTTGAAAAAGAATGTAATAAGCGGCTTCTGGCGGTTCCTATCCACAGAAATTGTAACATCTTCTGCCAGGAGATTCCACTGTTGCAATCTGGAACCCAAAAGCTCCACCTTGTTCTTCGGTAAATTCAGATCTCTTACAAGATCATTCAGTTCTACTTGGGTTAGTGGATGTAGTTTGCTCAAAATCTGTGTCACTTGAGGTTGATGGTTAAGGACCACCAATGTCCTCTTCATCAGTGGAAGCAGCTGAAAAGGATTCTGGCACTTTGGGAACTGGTAGGTCATCGCCATGTGGTACCGGAAGTATTGCAGAGGGGATGTTTGGATATTCCAGTCCATTTTTTCTTCTTTGATATGCCTTTCCCAATTGGAGGGACCATGCAAAAGTAACAGTTGTTGAGATAATCAGTGGGCTCTCTCCAAATCATTGGGACTGCAAAAGGCATAGCTTGCCTTTTGCCAGTCAACCACAGTTTAAGATGTGCTGCACATGTATTGCAGCATATGTGTGGCACCCAGCTCTTATCTTGATCTCCTATTCTGCAGCCAAAATATAAACTGTACGCCTTCTGGCATTTCTAACTACGATACTTTTGATAAGGACAAATGCACTAACTAATGGCAAAATTTTATCAGAGATAAGGTATTTATACACAAAGGTGATGTAATTATAGGTAGGATTGCATCATCAACTTCTAGTAACATTTTTATTGGTCATTAGAAAAAATTATGCAATCGCCCACAACAGTTGCGTCATATATATATAAATTTACCGTAATTAAAAAAACTAGTTGCATATATCTTGAAAACTAGAGCCAATCAACATTTTTTAATGTCATTTTCGTTTTCAGCACACCAAAATTAGTTAAGATCAGCTATTTTCATTTCTGGTACATTTTGGTTGTTGACTAGTGTAATTTATGTCTGTATATGTGCGTGGTTCAGTAGCAAACATGAGGCAAGGCCTAGATACTGCTCCAACCTGAACATGACGTGTCGGAGAAAAGTAAAACTGCATGGAATTGCCAAACAGTACACTGACACCTATCTTATTGACTAGATAGAACTATTGCTGGAATTGCAGAGGCGTAGTAACCATTTAGGAGGAGAATACTGGTGTAAATTGTTTCAGATGAAGCTAGCAGTTGGCCTATCGCTCTGAACTCAGTGTTTGTTATGTATTGTGTTCAGTGTGGAAATAGATTATAAATTAGTTATGAAGTAGGAGGTACAACCTTCTTGTTTCAGGGACTGTGGTCCTAGTTATTGAAGCAGCACCTGGTCTGAGTTTTGCTGAAATCCAGAGGCTGACAGCATACTCCTTGGTCCAGATAGCGACCAGTGAGGTGTCTCCAGAACACAGTGAAGCAATCGAGCAGAGGAGTCTTTTCCTGCCGCCATCACGAAAGATAAGCTTCTGTGGCCAGAGTAGCTCAACATTATGTGCCCCCTCAAAAAATTGACATTTTGTTAAACACAGAGGGACAATTAATTGGTTCAAATGACAGGAACTGTGAACTTTTCCCAATACTATTTCCCCGATAATCAAACACTTGAAGTCATGATGAAAAACAACAACCAAGCTTGAACAAAACCAGTATTACCTCATATTACTACTGCACAAATTACACACATAGAATAATAATAATAATAAACTATGTCAATACAAAGTTCATATATATAAACTGTGTACATAATACTTGTAATTACATTTGATTGTGATTCCTGGTTCACTGTGTAGTTGAATCAGGATACCCATTATTGAAAGAATTAATACATATATTTTTAAACTTAAACACTTGACTCATTTAAGATAGTCTTATAGAGTGTTATATGTGTGTGAGTGTCACAGTGTTGTAAGTGTTGTGGAATAAATTAAATTGTTTATCTGTCTGTTGTTGTTGTGACTTACACTTCATCATTTTCATAACCCTAGACATTTAACGTAGTCATCACAATATTCCAGAATAATTCTGACTGAGGTATAAATATGGTAGCAAGTAAGGTCATCTGTAATACACCACACTTATTAGATACAGATACCTTCACAGCTGATCTCAGTCAGTACACTAAGTCCCCTATAAATATTTATAACATCCCACTTTACCACATATATTGGGGTCCTGTCCGGGATTTTGAATCATTCCCTATTATAAATATTGGGGGTAATTCACTCCAGGGAATAATAAAAATTAAAAAGGTATCCTTGGGTGAAAATAAATAACGTTGAGCTCTCAGTGCCTGTGGTTGTCATTGGATATTTAGTTAGAGATTGAATTGTTTAGTTAGATATTGTTTACATTTACCTGTTAGAAAATGGCGGACCTGGCCAAATTTCGATCTGCTGCTGTGCAGACTGCGAAAGAGTTAGGAATGGACGGGCAAATTATGATTGCTTATGTCACTGCTGAATGTGACAAATATATTGAACGTGAGGAAAGAAGATTTGAGGCTGAAAGAAAGTTAGAGGCTGAAAAAGAAATTAAGAGGTTGCAGATTGAGGCTGAGGCTAAGAGGTTGCAGATTGAGGCTGAGGCTAAGAGGTTGCAGATTGAGGCTGACAAAGAGGCTAAAGCATTGGAGGCAGAAAGAGAGGAAAAAAGATTGACTGCCGAAAGGGAAGACAAAAGATTAGCTACAGAAAGAGAAGAAAGAAGACAGGCTGCAGAGAGGGAAGCAGAAAAGGAGGAGAAGAGATTACAAAGGGAACATGAGTTACGACTAAGGGAGTTTGAGTTTCAGGGCCATGCTCCTGAAAATGGTGCCAGTCCCTTTGCCTCCGATGCTACTGCTAGTCAGGGAGCCTCAACCTCAGCTATGAATTTTCATTTAGATCATTTTGTTGAGAAAGAAGATGATATTGAGAGCTATCTAAATAGATATGAACTATTAGCTACCACGTATGGGTTAGAGAGAGAAAGGTGGAGCTTAAAGTTATCTCAAGGGCTTCGTGGGGCAGCTTATGAAGTTTTTGCCAAAATGAGCAGAGGTGATCAAGAAAATTATGACATGCTAAAGCAGGCTCTTTTGTTAAGATATGAAAAGAACACAGAATTTTATAGGAAAAAATTTAGGAATGCTAAACTACTGTCAGGTGAAACCTATCACCAGTTCTCTGCACGGTTAGAGACATACTTGGAGAAATGGACTTCTCTGGGGAAAACCCAAGATCTTAAGGAAATGGTCCTTATAGAACAATTAAGAGAGTCCATGGCTCCAGACCTGAGAAAGTTTCTCATGGAACAAGGTGCAGAGAGACTGGGTGAGTTACTAAATGTTGCAGAAAGGTATCAAGCAGCTCAGGCAGAGGTATCAGGTAATAAAAAGAAACAGGTAGATAATTTTAGGGCACCACAGAACTTTAATAAATTTGATCATAGAGATCAAAACAAAGGTAAGCACCAGTTTGATAGGCCACGGTATGACAATAAAAATAAAACCCCACAATTCGATGAAAGGAAATATGATGAAAGAAAATCTTTCAACCAAGGAAAGAGATGGTGTAAAAATTGTAAAATGAACAATCATGACACTGACCATTGCAGAAGGAACCCTATAGTTATGGCCACCCTTCAGGTCAGGTCGACCTCAAGAAAGGAGGAGGATATTATGTTAAATACCACTCCAGAAGAGATGAGGAAGGCACAGGCTAGGGATAAGACCCTCAAGCCTTGTTTCAGGAAATTGTCAACTTGTCATACAACTCCAGGCAAGGGAGATTTTTACATGAAAAACAAGTTGATTTACAGGAAGGCCGGAACTAGATCCAATGGTCACGGACAGTTGGTTCTTCCAAAGAGATATAGGGCAGACTTAATAAGGAGCCTACATGTGAAACAAGATGGGGACCATGAGAAAATTGGTACCATCATCCAAAAGGTGGCTCACAATTATTATTGGCCCAAGGCAAGGTGGGACATTGAGAATTTTGTAGAAAGGTGTAGCATAGCACATGAGGGAACACCCACAAGTGGGAACATTGATCAGGACCTGGACACGCCACGGGGCAAACGTAGGCCTGACAATACAAAGAAAAATAAATTTGATAAAGTGGACCAAATGGAATGGGAAGCCCCTTTTCACGGACAAGCTTCAATTAACTGTTTTACAATGGCCACTATGCAGAGAGTGCAAAAAGATGTCTTACCCCAGGATAAGCCAAAAATCCCTCAATCGGACTTAAACAAACTGGAGAAAGAGGATGTAGAGAGGAAATCTCTCATCAAGAATTCTAAGTGGGGAGAAAGCCCCAAGAGAAGAATTGGTAGCGGTCGTTTTGTGCATGATAATTCTGGGAAGAAAAATCATCACTATAGCGCTTCGAGTGGAAGAGACCATACCGGTGCATGGACAAATAGGTCCACACAATTAAAGGTCCATATGTAACGCTGTTAAGAACGTGGACTGATGAAAAGGCAGAGGAAAATATTACATCCTCATACCAATATGTGAATGAGCTGACCACTCGTTTAAAAACTGGCTGGAAACTTGCCAATGAAAATTTGAGACAAGCCAGGAAGAAACATGCTGCCTATTTCAACAGGAAGGCTAAAGACAGAGATTTGGCTGTGGGAGAGAAGGTACTGCTTCTTCTACCCGGTAGTCAAAATAAGTTACAAATTGGATGGCAAGGTCCATATACAGTTCTAGAGAAGGTGTCTAGAACCAATTATAAGATAGATAAGAAGGGGAAAGAAAAAATCTATCATGTGAATCTCCTGAAGAAATATTTGGAAAGAGAACATCAGGAAGAGACACACTTGTTGACCTTGTCCATTGCCATGGAGATGAAAAAGGAACCACTTTCATCGTTTGAATATCCATTACACCCCTGTGAGACAGCGGCACAGGTGAAAATCAGTACACATTTAACGAAAAATCAGAAAGAGAGAGTGCAACAGGTTCTAGATAATCATACAGAGGTGTTAACGGACCGACCGGGGCATACAAACTTATTGGAATATGATATGAAACTGATAGACCCCACACCTGTCTGTATGAAACCCAATTCGATTCCTTTTGCTAAGGAGAAAGCTTTGAAGGAAGAGATAGACTATTTGTTGAAGGAAGGAATTATTTCACACAGTGAATCTTCGTATAGTACCATTGTTGTGCTCTTAAGGAAACCCTCTGGAGAACATAGACTCTGTATAGATTACAGGAGACTGAATGCTATTACAGAGGACAGGTGGATCCATTGCCGGATACAAATCAGTTGTTTGCCAGGCTAAATAAAGCTAAATATTTCTCAAAAGTGGATCTGAGTAAAGGATACTATCAGATTCCAGTAAAGCCTGAGGTTAGACCATACCTGGCTTTTAGTACCTCAGAGGAACACTATGAGTTTAACAGATTGCCATTTGGATTGAAGAATGCACCTAGTGTCTTCTCTAGAATGATGAGAAAATTATTGGACCCTCTGAATAATCCATGCATCACAAATTTCATGGATGATATCCTTATAGCAACAGAAACATTTGAGGAACACATTGACTCTCTGAACATGCTGTTTAATCGACTTAGAGAAGCAAATTTAACAGCCCGACCAACCAAATGTTGTGTTGGATGTAAAGAATTAGAATTCTTGGGACACACAGTCCATCAGGGAAACATGACCCCTGACCCCAAGAATTTAGAGAATCTAAAGAAAGCCCCGAGACCACAAACCAAGAAAGACGTGAAATCCTTTGTCTCATTATGTGGTTTCTACCAAAAGTATATCAAAAACTTTAATTCCATATGTGCACCGTTAACTGATTTGACCCGTAAAGGAAATCCAGATCGAATTACATGGACACCACAATGTGAATTAGCTTACCAGGAATTGAAGGAAAAGCTCACAAGCAAACCTATTTTGAAATAACCTGACTTAAGTCAAGAATTCATTGTAAGGACGGATGCCAGTAATATTGGGTTAGGTGCGACTCTTCTACAGAAATCAGATGCATTGGATGGGGAATTGAGGACAGTGGCATATGCTAGCAGAAAGTTGAATAAAGCTGAAACCAACTACTCAACTAGCGAAAAAGAATGTCTTGCAGTAATATGGGCGATAAAGAAATTCAATATTTATCTGTATGGGAAGGCATTTAAGTTGCAGACGGATCACAAACCCTTGTCGTTTCTAGCGCAGGCTAGACATGAAAATTCTAGATTACTCCGTTGGTCATTACTGATGCAGCCATTTGAGTTTAGCATAGAGTATATATCTGGAAAGACAAATCTGGGAGCGGATTTTTTAAGCCGCCATCCGTGCGATGATAATCACCGTAAGCCCCAGAACTAATAATAAATTTCTCTATGTGTATATAGAATTATAGACTGACATATAACGTCTGTTTTAAGAGGGGAGAATTTGTCGTGAAACATTCTAAATCCACATATATAAATTAAAAGGTAAATGTAAAGCCTAACACATAAATTCAATAAAAGGAAAGAGAAATGGTAAAAGTACAGTGCTGTCACAATGGCGTACAAAAATCCCCCTTGTTTTCTACTTCGTCTGCGAATTGTAACGTTTCACGTTGATAGTAAAGCCTACTGCATCACTACACGCTTTCTACAATAAAACGTGTACTGTATTTCTAAGAAAACCTTGAGCTAGGCACACTGCGTAATGACCTAAATTAATACTTCCATTAATTTCATTCTATACACTACGTTAACATAAACGGAAAGACAGATGAACTTAGGATAGAGAGAGGGAGGGCTGAAAGCAGGAACGTATGCAACACGAACACGCGTCTCGCGATATACAATTAATGCCACCCTCCCCGCGCGAAAGGCCAGAGGCACTAACTTTTTTTTTTTCAAATAGACCGTGATAAAAAACACTACAACTACGAGAGTTAGGTTTAAAAACCTGAAAAACGCTTATTAGGAAACATGACATTATACTGGTTTACGTTTGAAAGCCTGACAGTACAGCAGACACCCTAAAAGTTTGGAAGTGAGGAGGTGGTAACAGCACGACTATCCTAGAAGAAAATACATATTTTGAACGCCGCCACTTAGCTCCCTTAAAACTTATATATTTGGGTTCCTTAGGACTTGCTGACAAAAAATATATTAAGTGTTACGCAAATAGTCTAGGAATTAACAAATTATAGCCAAAAAGAAAATAGTGAGGGTGTCAGACAACACACAAAAAATAATCGCACAGTGGCATGTTTTGAAACCACTATTTTACGGGAAATGGGCCACCATGTAAAATCCTATTTGATTGGATAGAAGTAAATGTAAGACTAAACACGATTAGTCGGACTACAAATACTAATCTTTGTTGTTAGGGGAAACGGTAGTAAGGGTACCTTTTTTGAAAAGCTGTGTAAACATGGCCCGATTGGTTAGACCCGCCAATATAGTCAATTAAGAGCGTCAGTTCAGTGCCACATTTTAAAATAAACTTACTAAGAAACAGTGCGTTGAGAGCCAGATCATATTTTTCTAAATAAAAGTCTGGGACAGAGGCAGATCGGAATTTGTGCCATTATTCATCGCCAGTCAACGTATCTGTGTATTATTTCCATGAATTGTGGTAAGCTTGATATATTCGATATCTTTTTTAATGAAAATTGAATGTAAATTGATAATTTATGTCTGTATATGTGCGTGGTTCAGTAGCAAACATGAGGCAAGGCCTAGATACTGCTCCAACCTGAACATGACGTGTCAGAGAAAAGTAAAACTGCATGGAATTGCCAAACAGTACACTGACACCTATCTTATTGACTAGATAGAACTAATGCTGGAATTGCAGAGGCGTAGTAACCATTTAGGAGGAGAATACTGGTGTAAATTGTTTCAGATGAAGCTAGCAGTTGGCCTATCGCTCTGAACTCAGTGTTTGTTATGTATTGTGTTCAGTGTGGAAATAGATTATAAATTAGTTATGAAGTAGGAGGTACAACCTTCTTGTTTCAGGGACTGTGGTCCTAGTTATTGAAGCAGCACCTGGTCTGAGTTTTGCTGAAATCCAGAGGCTGACAGCATACTCCTTGGTCCAGATAGCGACCAGTGAGGTGTCTCCAGAACACAGTGAAGCAATCGAGCAGAGGAGTCTTTTCCTGCCGCCATCACGAAAGATAAGCTTCTGTGGCCAGAGTAGCTCAACATTATGTGCCCCCTCAAAAATTGACATTTTGTTAAACACAGAGGGACAATTAATTGGTTCAAATGACAGGAAATGTGAACTTTTCCCAATACTATTTCCCCGATAATCAAACACTTGAAGTCATGATGAAAAACAACAACCAAGCTTGAACAAAACCAGTATTACCTCATATTACTACTGCACAAATTACACACATAGAATAATAATAATAATAAACTATGTCAATACAAAGTTCATATATATAAACTGTGTACATAATACTTGTAATTACATTTGATTGTGATTCCTGGTTCACTGTGTAGTTGAATCAGGATACCCATTATTGAAAGAATTAATACATATATTTTTAAACTTAAACACTTGACTCATTTAAGATAGTCTTATAGAGTGTTATATGTGTGTGAGTGTCACAGTGTTGTAAGTGTTGTGGAATAAATTAAATTGTTTATCTGTCTGTTGTTGTTGTGACTTACACTTCATCATTTTCATAACCCTAGACATTTAACGTAGTCATCACAATATTCCAGAATAATTCTGACTGAGGTATAAATGTGGTAGCAAGTAAGGTCATCTGTAATACACCACACTTATTAGATACAGATACCTTCACAGCTGATCTCAGTCAGTACACTAAGTCCCCTATAAATATTTATAGCATCCCACTTTACCACACCTGTTACAAGAACTTAGCTGGTATAAGTAAGTCCTGCAGTCGTGGTTTCGTCAATTCTTCTGTGATGGTGTCACGGATTGCCTCCCCTGCTGTGCAGTAGTGGTCCGACAATGGCCAAAACTCAAGAGTATCTAAACTGGTCGTCAAAGGTGTTTACCTTCGCACAAGATTACTCTTGGCAGAGATGTAGATAGAAGTGTAATGGCGCCTCTATCCAAAGGGAGTCTTCACAAGATAATTCAGAAGTCAAGAACCATGCGGAATAGGGCTGAGCAATGGTTAACTTATATCTGTCCGTCGCCTTTTGTGAAGGATTTAAGCAATGGTGTTTAGCCCGTTCAAGCCCCCAGTTGGTGTAATTCAACGAAATTCCTCTTATAAGTAATGGCTCTATAGAAATAAATATATCTTTGTATATATATATATATATATATATATATATATATATATATATATATATATATATATATATATATATATATATATATATATATATATATATATATATATAGATGCATGTTTTAAAGAATCTTGCTCAAACGTTTGCTTTCATACATATAAAAACCTAAACGACTATGACTGCTTTGTTTTAAAACAACATGTAACAAATTTAATAATGAATTAGTCTTTAACAGTTAAAATAAGGAGGGAATGGTGAATTTTGCTGTAAATACAAGTTTTCGTCACGGAGACGTAGGTGAGGATTTATCAAAGTCCGTTGCTTTCGTTTTTTTTTTTACAAGAAAACTTAACTCTAGGTGAGTTCTGTCGCCGTGGTTTTCGTCCCTTCTTGGTGATGAATGTACTTCTCTCACACGAGTGGCGTAGTAACTTCAGTACTTCGAACCGCCTGATAGCTTGTAACCACAAGTAGTATTGTACCACGAACTTGTTTAAACAAAATAGAAAACAAATGCCTCTGCTAAGTACATTTGTGGGCTGCCAATTAACAGGCGTATACTCGCTGTCCACCCACCAATGGTAATCTCTCAGAAGAATTAAATTCCCGATTACACAGTGTAGCTCAGGGAAGATGATTAAAAATCACCATATTCCTCTGGGTATTAACTGGGAAAATGTGTCTGGACGGCGCGAATAATGCGTTTCCTGAGTCACAATTAACAAAGTCCATATATCACACAAAATATTATACACTTTAGGCACATGTGATGTAATCATCAGTCATCACTGCTCCATTCGGAGTCTGGGGTCACCTCTGCTAGAAGAAATCACCAGCACTTGCTGTAGTGGTTTATTAATATACTAGTTTCATATGTTGAATTTGCCAGCCTCATATATATATATATATATATATATATATATATATATATATATATATATATATATATATATATATATATATATATATATACTTACTTACTTACTTAGTCGTTCCCCTTCTACCGTGAGGTGTAGAGGTTTGGAAGAGAGAGCGCCAGACTATCCTATCGGCTGTCTTCCTCCTGGCCTGGTTCCATTCTAGTCCTCGATCCTTCAAAGATTGTCTAATGTTGTCCTCCCAGCGGACTCTGGGTCGTCCTCGGGGTCTGGATCCTTGGCTCTTTGTTTCCCATGCTTGTCGTGGTATCCGATCTTCTCCCATTCTGCAGACATGGCCAAACCATCTTAATTGGGACTGTTCTACTTGGGTCTGCAGGGGGTAGGATTTAAGGCCTTGACGTATCGTCTGGTTGCGTACCATGTCTCTTCTTGTTACTTCAACCACCTTCCTCAGATACCTCATTTCTGAGGTTTGGATCTGGCTTTTATGGGTTGTAGTCATTGCCCATGACTCGCATCCGTATGTCAAGACTGGGACATAGGTGGAGCGGTATACAGCCATCTTCGTTTTCTTACCAACCTCTCTCTTGCTGAGGAATCCTCGATTTATGGCCTGAAAAAGTCTCCCAGCTGCTGCTTTTCGAGTGGCCAACTCTTCTTTGATGCCTCCCTTTCGGTCTATGTATGTATATATATATATATATATATATATATATATATATATCTATATATATATATATATATATATATATATATATATATATATATATATATATATATATATATATATATATATATATATATATATATATATAACCACTTAGCAAGAAAACATGTCAAATTTACATTTGTAAAATAATGGTTACACTTACCCCAAAGTTTTGGGAATACACAATCTCCTCGCGCAGGTTAGGGTGGATACGATCAATTTAGGTTATATGCTCTCGAACCACTTAGTCTGGAAATTTTGAATCCCTTGTATGATCGGTGAATCTGCGAAACACTTGGCTGGGAAACTAGGAATTCCTCTTCAACGGGTGTTCTGCGATATACTTGGTCTGGGATAGTTTCTCTTATGACGGGTGATCCAATTCCTTAGGGTTCAAGTCTTGGTCTCTTACGTTTGCAGTCTCTGTATTTATAACGGCTGCCTTACTTTTTAAGGTTTTAAGTTTCCCAAATACTTCGATCTGTCACTGTATGGAATTCTAGGTCCGATCCTTCTCTTTCTGGCTTTTTCGGAGTTGCTAGGGTGACGTGCGATGCAGTCTCTGTGTTCTGTGTCTGTGATTTTCGCTAGATTATATTTCCAGTTTCCAGTTCACATCATAGATTGTGATTCCGCCGAATGTTCCAATGAAATTAATTGTTTATTCCGCTCTCACTTCAATCCAATCGTACGCTCTTTTGCTTTATGTGGGTTGGGGTGTTCTAATTTCAAAATTTCCCCCACGTGTTTTAAAATATTACATTTAATATTCCAACGCGTGACCTCTATGTAATAATTCGTAAGACTTCCGACTGCACATACAAAAATCTGTGACTAATTTCATGCCCAGATGCTACCTATCGCCAATATAGTCTCTCCAGACAGATTGTCGGTAAAAATCATACACCGGGATTGTCCCGTGAAACGATTTATCTCATTATCGCCCGTGTTTTCGTGCCTTCTCCGGACAGTCAAACAAAATGGTCGCCGGCCGCTCAGACAAACAAAATGGTTGTCAAACGAGGATCGTCTTTTATTAAAGGTTGGACAGGCGACTCAAAGAGATAAACGTATTACCGCTGACAGGATCAGTAAACGTGGTATTATCACGAGTCCTGGCGTAACGCAAACAGTCTGGGATTGGTCATACAAAGAATGTAGGGCGTAAAATAGGCCAAATAATAGGATGATGAATTAGAAAAATCAAGAAATGAAGAGATACTGCCGGAGTGAATGAGAGTTTTAAAAAAGCACGACTGATTTAGTCACAGATGAGGGCCCTTCTCAACACAACTCGTCCAATGTAGGTGGTCAGTGTTGATTCCCTGCTTTTAACTCACAGCTAGTGGCATAGAAGCTTAAGTCTTGCAGCTTTGTACCATGAACAGTCTGATAGCTTCGTTCCACGAACATTAGGCAAAATAGAAAAGAACAACTGCTTTGCTAAGTATATTTCTGGGCTGCAAATTAACAGGTGTGTGACAGAATGGGGCGACCCATCTCGATCTCTGTTTCACTACGGCAGTATCAGTTACATTTTTGTACTGATTTTTATTGCGTGCTTTCCATTGCCGCACTTTTTTTTCTTTCTATGCTATGTGTAGCAGATATTTTCTCATTTTTAAATGTTCTTACACTCCTCTCAGCGATAGTCGTCATTTATGTGTCGGTGATGCAAGGCTGACCGACAGAAATCCTATTGTACCACAAGGGTGCGGCTGTTTTCGCACGGAAATGGCCAAGCGAGTTTACTTAGCGCTGATATGGCTCGTGTGACCGACTAATTATTGTCGCGATGAGACACAGCACAGATGGTCAAATAGGAGTTTTAGTTTGCACAAGGAGCGCCAGTCAAGTATCGACTTGGTGGGATGACAGACACACCTGAGCGGAAATGTAATATTTCCGGGTAGATGTAAAAAGTTTTATGTAATCATTGACGAGAATATTTGAATGTGATGATTGCCATATATGGAAAACGTGACCTTTACATTATGTTCAAACTTTTTCCATGTCAGGAATATTTTTAAAACCCCCCCCCCCCCCACCCTTCCCCCAAACCAGCATGTTTGAAATGATTGGAGCTTTTTCTTAGCTTCGTTACAAACAGAGCGGGGAGGACAGTGAATATAACCTGACGCTTCAGTCAGTCAAATCTACTGTGAAGATCGCTTCCCAAGACACCAGGCTTGCCAGAAGTTAGACTTCAGAATTCCATTTTATCAGACCGGACACCTGTTATTGGAGACTCTTGGCGGACTTACAAAAACAGCCCAGGAAATCGCTATCATTTTAATAAGGAAAGCCGCTGTCTGGGGAAACTGAATGAAACACACGGAATCAGAGAGGGAATTAAAGTTAAAATTAACGACCCCAAATACACGTGAAATAAGGCACTGCCAGTTCCTTTTATTCCTCCGAGCAAAAACGTCTTTGAGCCAGGATTGGCGTAAGTAGTGATTTTACATTGTATATGTCATTACTAACATCTAACATGTTAACTAACATGTAAACTATAATATATATATATATATATATATATATATATATATATATATTACCATGTGAATATTAATAGGTGAAAATAGCTAGTGGATGTGCAAGTCGTTTAAGGTTGGCAACCCCAGCGTTTAGAATGATGATTTCATGAACCACCTCTGCCCAGAGCAGGTGATTGCTTTTTGCTAGTTTCTTAAAAAGAACTAAACGCATAAAGAGTCCCAGGTTCCATATGGAGCAGGAGGGAAAGATGAAAGAAATGATGTACATTTTAATTATAATACTTACTGTTTTAAGCAGTGTAAATGTCTATGTAAACATATCCACTTTTAAAATTATTGAAAGTTTCAAGCTTTTAAATCAGTGTCAACATAAATGAAAACATATTCAATTTATATTGTGAACACTTTTCAATCAGTAGAAATGTAAATGTAAACATATTCTATCTGTACTATTAATCTTTCCATTTAAATGTAATGTAAGCTAAAGAGATGAAAACAAATAAGGAGGTCCTAGAAAATCTAGGTATGAAATGAGAACTAATGAGGGAGGTCAAAGTTCGGCAGCTAAAATACTTTGGCCACATAAAAAGGCATAACACCTTACAGAAGACCATAACAGAAGGGAGAGTTGAAGGCAAACGTGCAAGGGGAAGACAGCGCTATAAGTGGGAAGACAACATCAAGAGATGGACAGGAAAGAGTCTATCAGAGTGCACCATCAAGACAAGAGACAGAAGACGTTGGAGATCCATTACAGCCAACCTTCGTTGTGGAGATGGCAACTGATGATGATGAAAGCTAAAGCTATTCAATTTAAATGTAAAGAAAGTTTTATCCCGAGGGATTAAATTTAATTCTCATCCAGGGTAAATTCTGAGTAATTGGGATGGTGGAATAAGAAAGGGGACACATAACTATGTGTCGGAAAACGCAATACTCAGGAGAGCGCTTCGTTCCTATTCTTTATCGTAGTTATTGGTGGTACCAGCAGAAAGTACTATCTCTGGAACAAGAAGAGACAAGTGGCCTACGAGGGACCAGCTTTCGTAGACTCTCCCTTACATTTCTGGGAAACGAGCTACGCTCGCGAACCTTGACCTGCGACTAGCGTGAGCAGTGTAAAAAGAAACAACCCATCAGAAGGAGCAGAACCGCCATAGGCAGCTAAGTTCAATATATATGCAGACACGTGAACTTCTTGTAAAAATTACATCCCATCAAGACCGTGATGATAACTTTTTCTTGATCTATAGCTATTTAAATTATTTTCAAACTGTTAAAACTTAAGTGATTATTAAATTTTATTATTTGTAATTTTACAAATGTAACTTCGATTTAATCATTTTAAATGTACTGCATATTTGTCTCACTCAATTTACTACACACACTCTAAACAGAGCTATACCAGAATAATAAGAATTCCACTGAGTAAATCAGAGGTGGTGGCTTAACGAGCTAAAATTAATCATTGCTTAATTCTTCACAAACGATGTCGGCAGATTCTAGAATTAACGTGCTCAGCCAAAGCAGCAATGTTTTCGCTTATCTGAATATCTTGTGAATACTCCCTTGTGATAGAAGTGTCATTGCTTTTCTATCTACATCGCTGCCAAGAGAAATCTTGTGCAAAGGTAAACACCTTTGAAGGCCCATATTAGATACCATTGAGTTTTGGCCACTGTAGGACCACAACTGCAATGCAGGGGAAGCAATACCGTCACAAGGCGCCTTGTCTCGCTGTCCACCCACAAATGTTAGCCTTTCTAAATAATTAAATTCTTGAGTATACACAGCGTAACTCTGGGAAGATGATTAGAAATCACCAATATTCTTCTGGGTATTAAACTGAGAAAATATGTGCTTGGACAGCTCGAGGGCAATGGTGTGCCTGAATTACAATTAACAAGGTACATATATCTCACAAAATGATACTATACACTTGATGCACATTGGATTTAATCATCACTCATCACTGCTCCATTCAGAGTCTAGGGTTTCTGCTGCTTTCGCGTTTCTGGGCGATTTAGCATAAAACCAACACTAGCGCTTGCTGTAGTTGTTTAAGAATTTACTATTTTCATATGTTGTGGTTGCCAGCCTCATATATAACCACTTAGCAAGGAAAACATGTCACATTCACATGGTAAAATAAATGTTTACACTTACCCCAAAGTAACTTTTTGGAACACAATCTCCTGGCACAGTTAGAATGGACACAGCACGTTGATGCTTTCGAATCACATGGTCTAGAAAATGTTAGTATTCCTCTTATGACGGGTGATCTGATTCCTTAGGTCTCCAGTATTTGTATTTAAAAATGCAGGTTAATTTTAAGTTTCAAAGTTGCCATAATACTCTGTCCTGGTCCGTTAAGTTTCCAGTCTTTGTATTTAAAAAATGCGGGTTTACTTTTACGTTTTTAGAGTTGCCCAAATACTTAGATCTGTCGCTTATAATTTTGGAATCCTTTGTCCGATACTTCTCTTTGGCTCTGGTGAATTGCTAGCTTGAAGTGGCGATGCAGTCTGATTTGTGACTCCGATTTCGCTAGATTATATTTCCGTTTCTCAGTTCAAATGTCAGATTGTACTGCCGACGAATTTGCCAATGAAAGTCAAAGTCTATTCCGGTTCTCAAATTAAGCCAATGGTAAGTTCTTTTGAACTAAATGGGTCGGGGTGTTAAATCATAATATCCCCCACGTGTTTTAAAATATCAAATTTTAAAATTCCAACGCGTGACCTCTTTCTAACAATGCAGTAACACTTCCGACTGCATCTTTATGCAAACTCACAAACAAATCTGTGAACTTATTTCCTGTCTAGATTGCATTCATAACCCTCCACTCCCAAAGGAGCATAGGCCTTCAACAAACACATGCCAAGTCCTCCTGTCAAGTGCCATCATCTCAAGTTCTTTCCATGTTCTCCTCATCATTTTCACCTCTGTTTCCAGCTCTCTTCTCCATGTGCTTCTTGGTCTACCTCTGCCTCTCTTGCCCTGGGGGTTCCAGAACAAGAACTGCCTTGTAATGCTATCAACAGGTTTCCTCAGAATGTGTCCTATCCATCGCCATCGTCTTCTTCTCATCTCTTGTTCCACTGGCACTTGTCTAGTTCTTGTCATCAGTTCCCCGTTGGTTATATTGTCTCCCCAGACAGATTATCGGCAATATTGATACAGAGATGGGACCAGCGGAAACGATTACGTCTTATCACTTGTGTTTGCGTAAATCCCCCAATCTGGCTTTCTTTCCATCGATTGTACGCGACCACCTTGCGTAAACACAGATCATTTCTATCAAAGGTGGCTAGACGACTAAAGTGATAAACGTATTATCCGCTGACCTGTCCTATAAGCCTGGTATTATTACGATTCACCTGGCGAAAGGTAAACAAGTCTGGGAGCGGCTGGGCAAAAATGTAGGACATAAAATATGCCAAATAATAGGACGATCGGTGAGGAAAATGAAGAAAAAAGTGATACTGCTGGAGAGGATGAAAGTTATAAAAGTGCACAACTGATTCGTCACAGAGAGATACTGAGGGCAATTAATAATCGCCTGTTAGAGAATGACACTGCAATCCGTGAATCATCAAGATAAGATTGCTGATGGACGAATGAGAGGGTGCATCCTGTATGTATGCAACCAACGCGCAGAAGGGACAATTAGCATTCATTTCCTTCAACATTTGCTGAGGGAGAACACCTATGGGTTTGCCCGGAGTGCAGTGACGTCGATCCGGATCAACAATAACAATAACATTAGATACGATTGATGATAGAAAAATTTAAAACAGGACGACACTTTTCAATCGCTCTTTAGTTCCCTTTGCTCTGAAGAAGGCCTGGTTACCGGTACAAGAGATATTTGATCCAAGAATAACGATAAACGGAGAAGAAAAGGCAAAAACATGAAGTAATAAGAGAGGCTCGGTCAAGAACAGATATAAATTAGGAACCGCGTTCTTCTGCTTCTTTTTTTATCGTACACTCTTAGACGTCCACTTGAATGTTTTCAAAGAAAGAAGTAGTCAGTTTGAAGCTATTTGCATTGCCGTACAGCTTTTCTACGAATTGTACTGATGTCGGTCATATGCGCCTTCTCTGTTCCTCATATGTTGGGCATCTTTGTAGCAGATGTTCAGCAGTAATTTTATCAGTTACACTCATCGGAACCGCCTTTAAGAGCAGTATTAAATTAGGAACAAAGCTGTTACCCCAGGACATAATGAATTTTTCTACGGGCTGATTGGTCAAATGTGCTGCTGTAATTAAAAAACATAAATAAAAAATAAAAATAGGTAAAGGGAGTCCCATAAGCATAGCATATACTGCCGTAGAGGAGTAAATTGTTAGATATTTCACTATACTAGGTCCAGCATCGAAATAGTGGGTCTTTTCCTTTTCTAACTCAAGAGCACAATCATGTACCCATTTACACCTGGGTAGACTGAAGCGTGACGCGACCGTGTTTTGAGTAGAGTATACACAAATAAAGAGGTGAAACCCGAGGCCTGTAAACAGTAAATAAATAATGAAAACTGCAGAAGTGATTGTGTCTATAATTAGTCTGGGTCGTCCTTAGGTACATATCTGGGTTACGTGGCGAGATCGTGCTAGACCTCTGTACACGAAGCACTATTTTGTGGTGCCCAGTCGGCAGAGAGGATAGAAACTATTCGCTACCATAGCTAAGCGGTAGTGTCGTTCGGGTCTAGGGTTCGATTCCCGGTAAGCCTATCACTTCTGTTGTTTTTCTGTTGTCTAGTCTTCTACTTCTTTATTTCTCACGAGTGCCTGAAACATACCTTTGTGTATTATTTATTTATTTTTTTGAGTCCGGTACTTTTGCCACGAGAGGCAAGAGCTCTAACCAGTAGGCCATCGAACGCACTAAAGGTAAAGGTAGTCCAATAGCATATATTGTCGTAGGGGAATGTGGTGTTAGAGACTTCACTATTGTAAGTCCAGCATTAAGAGGTGAGGTGACCAGTTCCCTTCCAAGCTGCCTTTTCCTTCCCTAACTCAAGAGCAGGCTTAGGTACCCATTTAGCTATTCACAATAAAGCAGACAGAGGTCTTTTTTTTATTTTTCACATGCGCCCTAACATAACCGACGGACCCTGCGTGTGGATTGAACGGGGCGTGCTTTAATATGATCATCATAACCAGTGTCCCAGGGGGAGAGTCTGTGATGAGAGAAAGACAGAATAGAACAACTGCTAACCTCAGGCATGCCGGACATGGCGACTAATGAAGGTTGTGCATGAGACTGGCATCTTCATCACGTAAAACTAATTACTACAGAAATCAATGCTGCAAGAGCATGTGAATGTGTGGTGCGGGTTTCCTTCAAGGGGAACCAGCTACACTGGTAGCTCTATGCTCCATAAGGACTGAAAAAGAAAATGAATTTGATGATGATCATTAGCATTTCCTGTTTTGGCTCCCTGTGGAGCATACAACCACAGCCATACCTGGTCCACTTACAGGACATCTGCAGCAAAACATGCATGCACCTTTGCTGTAGTGCTTTCTGTAGTAACTTGTCTTACAAGATGAGGTTACCAAAGCCAAACACGATCTCATATTGCTCCCCTTTTTACGACATACAACATACCGGAGTTAATTACAAGACCGCTAGGTCTCTGGTATTTGCACTTGCGACTTAATATAACCGACGGACCTCGTGTCTAGGTTGAACCCGGCGCGCCTCCTCAAAACGAGTCAAAACTCCTGTTTAAACAAATCTTACGAATTGCCTCATTTCTGTCGGTCTCCTGAGAGATCTCTCGGGGGCACCACTTGGCTATGCATAAATCATCATAATCCTTTGCGTTCTGTATGGAGCAAGAAGCCATTGTAGTTGTTCCTCTTGTCGGACGCCTGCTCCAAGCAATGACATGCTCCAGCAGAGGTGGTTTCTGTTGTAATTTGTTTTACAATATGAGGCTGCCAGGCCCAGGCACAACCTCATATCAGTCATCTTGTACAACAAACATTAGGCTGCAGTAATATCTCTCTCTCTCTTTCTCTCTCTCTCTCACTCTCTCTCTCTCTCTCACTCTCTCACTCTCTCTCACTCTCTCTCTCACTCTCTCACTCTCACTCTCTCTCTCTCACTCTCTCTCTCTCACTCTCTCTCACTCTCTCTCTCACTCTCACTCTCTCTCTCACTCTCTCTCTCACTCTCACTCTCTCTCTCTCTCTCTCACTCTCTCTCTCACTCTCACTCTCTCACTCTCTCTCTCTCTCTCTCTCTCTCTCTCTCTCTTCAGATATCATTGAGAACTGCACGCAGAGATGGTATACCGAAAAAACACGGTTTTTTTTATTTGTTTTGTTTTTATTTACGGCACTGCGCGCTTTGACGTCATCGTGTTAAATTACACATAGTTGCAATTTTACTCAAACTAAAACTCGGCTACATCTATCTTCCCGCTTCCCCTGGCTTGTACATTTCTTTCTTTTTTTTTTTTTTTAAACGGTAGAATTTCGTGCCAAATTTTCTTACTGTTATTGCGTTTGATTTGGTTTGCTATTTATGAAATATTAGGCCGTCGTAACATTCATGAGATTCGAAGAAAAAAAAAATGAGGATTTTATACCTGAATGTCTGTGCAAGATAAAGTTTTGACTTTCTCCCGGCGTCTACCTGGCAACTACTCATAAGCAGTAATTGTGTTGTTGTCCGTGCCAACGCTAACCTTTATTAAAGTTTGTTAAATGTGTAATGGTGAATTTAGTACAGTATTGTCAGGTACTGGGTTTTCTTCCTAGTAATATTTGTGCATATATCGTTACATAGTTGAAGGCTTGGTCTTTCACCGTATGGCTGTATGTAAAATTATTGCATACATTGCTACGTGAGACGTGTACTGGCAGGTCGTTCTAAGGTGTACTGTCAGGTCGTTCTACGCTTAGCATATTGTATATCATCTTTGTTATTATAACAACTGTTAACGTTTTGTTGCCCTACTTAGAGTAGATTATACTCACAGTGGCCAGCAGTGTATTGTAGTGCTAGTAATAGATTATAGTAATAGTTGCTAGCCGTGTATTGTAGTACTAATAACAGATTATTTGTCACAGTTGCAAGTAGTGTATTGCAGTGATAATAGTAGATTATTGACACAGTTGCTAGCAGTGTATTGCAGTGCTAATATTAGATTATAGTAACGGTTGCTAGCAGTGTATTGCAGTGCTAATAATATATCATAGTTACAGTTGCTAACAGTGTATTGTAGTGCTAATAGAAGATTATTGTTACAGTTGCTAGTAGTGTATTGTAGTGCTAATAGTAGATTACAGTAGCGGTTGCTAGCATGGTTATATAGTGCTAATAACATATTATAGTAACAGTTAAAAGCAGTATATTGCAGTGCTAATAGTAGATTATTGTCACCGTTGCTATCAGTGTATTGCAGTGCTAGTAGTAGATTATTAACACCGATGTTAGCAGTGTATTTTAGTATTAATAGTAGATTATTGACACAGTTGCTAGCAGTGTATTGGAATGCTTGTAGTAAATTATTCTCAGAGTTGCTAGCAGTATATTGTAGTGCTAATAGTAAAGATTATAGTCAAGTTTCCAGCAATGAAGTGCAATATTAATAGTACATTTTTGTAATAGTTGCTAACAGTGTACTACAGCTAGCGCTAACAGTAGATTATTTTCACAGTTGCTATGAACGAAATACAGTGATAATATGCCAGTATATATAACTAACCGTGTGTTTCAGCGGTAAAAGTAGAATTTTACAAGAAGTGTTTTTAGCGGTGAAAATAGGTTGTGACTAGCAACGTATTTCGGTGGCCATTGTGGATTAATGTTCCTAGCAGTGTCTTACATTGTTACTTGTGTATTGTTATTGTAAGGTGTGTATTTCAGGGGCATTAGCAGAATCTTAACAACAGTGTGTTTTAGCATTCGCATTACGCTGTAACTAGCAAAGTATTTAAGTGGCAATAGTAAATTAGTATTCCTGGCAGTGTATTCCACGGCAATTGCAGATTAGTATTGCTAGTAGTGTATTTTAGCGGTGAAAGTAGATTGTAGCTAACAAAATCTTTCAATGATGTGACAGACTAGTTGTGTGTGTAGATCATGGGTAAAAGGCGTAATAAATAGTGAATCATAACTATCTAGAGGCACGCCCTAACTTAGGCCACGCTGAAGAGCACAGTTCGTTCCAATCCCTATTTAATTCATCGTATCAATATAGCCACGACACGGCTTGAGCGGACATTATCAAAACTTTCGAACAGCACTACAAGGCTTTACAAGAGGCTACAATAGGCGCGCCATAAAGGCAAGGTCAAACTTGACCGTAATAACTTACATCTAAACAAACTTTAAAAGTGCGCACTAATATAGCTAGATTCGACTTAAGAAAAACCAACCTGAAAAAAAAATAGCTGAAAAACCATCGGGCACACTGTAGGAAAACTTCTGGCAACATACAAAATACAAAATGGTTTATGGGTCTGTCTCTCCCGGCAACATGACCGCTTTCCACAAGTGGGCGTTCAAAACTGACTCCTTTCCAGTCTGAACCGTGGTCCTTGACCACGGAGCACATCTTATGATCTAGGTTTCATGAGAACTGAACAGCTCTGATTAAAGCTCTGAACTATCAATAACAAAACGTCGGCTGTGCTCCTAGCGAAGCACACGCCTATTACGCTTGTCATAAATTATACTGCGACATTTGGTAATTGTAGATTATAGACATAACTATTCTTACTGAATTGTGTGGCAATAAGCTATAGATGAAAGAATAGCTTATGATAACAAAGTAAGGATACTGAAGACAAAAGCGGCTTCTACCGCACTAGTAAAACAATAGACACCAAAGGAGTTTGTTAAATCACGACTATTGTTAAATGCCGTGAATGTCCACCAGTTGATAAATGTAGATGTTGGGACTGGTGTAGTAAAGTGTAACGATTGTCAACTCATTTAACCCAGCACAGTTTTGGTCATACAGGTCATCTTGTCCTGGAACGTGATGAGGCTCTGACAAGAATGTGAGTGTAGACAATGAGTGTGTATATGAATGTCAGAACGCGAATGGTAGAATGATTCGATAGAGTTGTCAGGTTGGTAGTACATCACTCATACTCACACTGTTCGAATTCAAGAAGTACTGGAACTACGGTGGTCTTTTTATAACATTTAATGAGACGCACACTTGGACAGTACGTGTATGGTTACAGGAACAAATGTCGACATAGACAGCATAATGTTGGTCACGGGAATATCATCTTAAGTTAGCATTCATGCTTGGCAAATATCATAATGGAGCATTCGTAAATAAGCATTCAGAGTTCCATCATGTAAATCATCTGGCTTTACTGACTGGGCACGTCAGTCCATAACCAATATATAGGAAGGCTCCTAGACTTAACCTCGTCTAGCGAATATCCCTTCACGTAAAGTTCAATATATATATTTTTCATAAAGATATAGGAATCCCAGACATGGGTTCTCACATGTAGCAGTGATCTCTTGGTTCATCGAGCGATAGTACAGGCATCCCTTTTTCTCACTCGATAAATACAAAGTATACGGATTTCAACATGGCTGTTCTTCTCTCGTGAGCTTCACTCACTATTGGATACAGACCAAAATTGGTCATTCGTTAAATGTCCTCATTTCTTCATAGCTTCTATCATAGAGGTAATTGAATAGTATCATATAATCTAGTGCTGATACATAGGAATGTCATCTTCCTTTGAATAAATATTCTTTTCAAAAGTACCACTGTGCATCTGCTTATCGACAACGATGGCGAAGCCCAAGTTCATAATAAATTGTGGTTTTACCTTTCTATGCGAAATATAACTTTGCCATTCCTTGGCCAAAGAGAATAAACACTGGGGTAAAGTACATACAACATGTCTAAATGACTATCACTTTTCCCCATCTACTTATAGATCACTTTTTCGGCGATAAGCCGGCTACAACCAAAATTCGACATCCCGACAGGATGACAGCCATGAATCACCCCCCTGCTAGCGATACTTCCGCTGCATAGCCTTTGACCTTTTCTAGCGACAACCAACATAGTTCGACTTAGAAAGGTAAAGATATACATATATAAGACAGACTCGTCCTACTCATACAAACACTACGTATAAATTCAGGCCATAGATATACTGAAGCAAGAACAATCTATTCCTACCCAGGCAAAGAATAAATCGCAGTAGGCCTAGATTCGTTCGCGGAGTCCGATCGAAGATGACGGAACTCCTTTCAAGGGAAGTAACTCAAAAATGACTTCTCCTTAAGCACTTAAAAAGGAAATACTTTGTTTACAAAATATTTGCGAACATAATAAGTATATAAATGTATTATATTGCAAGATAGTAAGGATTGCACTTTACAGAACAATAACTATGAAGCAACAAGCGTAAACCAGAAGGATTAAAATAGTGCGACAGAGTCACCAATGTGGAAATG
Organism: Oreohelix idahoensis; assembly: GCA_024509875.1. NCBI lineage: Eukaryota > Metazoa > Mollusca > Gastropoda > Stylommatophora > Oreohelicidae > Oreohelix > Oreohelix idahoensis. The sequence goes on from JAMPIV010010202.1 coordinate 94,954, forward strand.
ATGGAGGGTTAAACCCGGATAAATGCAATTGGTATAGAAAGTATCTAAGAATGTCACAACTGGGTGCTTGCGTAGAATGGAAGAGTGGTATGACAAGGCCACCAATGTGGAACTGATGACAAGAACCAGACATGTGCACGTGGAACAAGAGATGAGAATAAGACGTTGGAAATGGACAGGACACACATTGACGTAACCTGTTGAGGGCATTACAAGGCCTTCCTTGATCTTGAATCCCCATGATATAAGAGGCAGAAGGAGGCTGAACAAAACACGGACCTGGAACAAGCTGAAAATCGGGACAGACAGATATGTATCCATGTAGGGAGGACAAATAAGCACGCGTCCTCCTAGGTTGTCGCTTCCATGGGAGGAGCAGAGTGGCAACGTCGCCTTTTCCAACCCAGATGGGGAGAAACTGTATGGTGATGAGAGAAGCCTGACTGCCAGCTTTATAAGAGAGGTAGATGTGGTTATATGAGAGCGAACGAACAAGAAGGCGGCATGGAGACTGAAACTGGAGTCGAAGGCATAAAGAAGACATAAGCGTCGGATTGACACAGTAGTTAGAGCGCTGGTCTCTCGCGGTGAAGGTATCTTGTTCGAAACACGGTGGTGTCACGCTCTAGTCTATCCAGCTGTAAAAGGGTACCTAACTCTGCTCGGGAGTTAGGGAAGGAAAAGGAGACAGGAAGTGAACTGGTCAACCACCTCTCGAAGCTTGACCTAGTACAGTAAAAGTCTCTAACACTTCACTTCTCTACGGCAGTATCTGCTGTAGGACTACCTTGACATTTTTTTTACATTAAAGAGGACATGGAAAGACATTCGGTGGATGGCACTGGACAGGAGGACGACATGCATGTGTTCACAGCCTATACTCTTTTTAGGAGTTGAAGAGTATAGAATTAATGAAACAAAAAATGAGAACAGAACATTGTACATTTATATGACATGCAACTCAAAAGTTACCTATTATCATCGAAAGGTTGCTTACCGCTGCAGTAAAGTATACGAATGAGTGCCCTATCTCCAAACACTCCTGCCATGAGCAATGTGGAGATCAACTTTAGAAACCATCAGCTTTTTCTAGATCTACCTTGAGGAAATCATGTCTGTTTTCGGACTAACAGAGTCTTTAGAACTTGAAGTAAGTCCAGCCTATATGTAAATTATCTCTGCCGGGCGATCTACTTCTTACAATTCCCATCAACAGAGCATGGACAATTGAAAGTAAATATTTAACCAAATCTTAACTTTACTATGGTGCTCTATTTCACGCTGTTCATAAATAAGTGAATGCTAGTCAGCTAGCTTGTAGGTTTTCCCTGGGAATGTGGTGAAAGTAACATGAAACCTACCGACACCGCGCGTTTAAGTGCCGATAGGAGAGGACTAGTCCGAAATTTACCTAGGTAAACAATTCATTATTTTTCGCCTCCGTAACTGAAATATCTACCCATTGATACCCTGGGAGTTAACGGTAGATCAAGACGGACACTACAGGGAGCTGACAAACAAAGGTTATAAAAAACTTATTTTTATTACTAATAAAGAAAATCAGCAAAGTACTTCAGTGATAATAGTGGAATGTGCTGTCTATGGTTAACTCGAATTTCCCGAGTGCTAGTCTAGTCCCTCCATTGTGCTGTGTGTTGGTGTATTCTAGTAGATGCTGTTTTAGAAATATAAATAAAGAAAATCATAGCAACAGCAATAAATAACGTAGTTGGATACATTTCATTATATTGTGTATGACTGTGTATTTCTACTAGTGAAGTGTGTTATCATGGCACCAGCCTGAAGTTTCTCCATGTAATATGTTGTTTTTCCATTCATGCGTAGAGAGGTGTTATGTTGAATCACACTTTACTGTACGCTTGGCCATCTTGTCGCAAACAAGGTTATGGTTAAGGTTCGAGTTATAGTTATTTTTCTGTTCTTCTAGTGTATTGACCACTTCCCAGTTTAGATTTTTACATCATGTTTTTAGATTTGTTGCGACACTTGATAGTTTTTTTTTTATGTTCTTCTATTGTATTTACCACTTCCCAATTTAGATTTTTACATCATGTTTTTAGATTTGTTGCGAAACTTGATAGTTTTTTTTTATGGTCTTCTATTGTATTTACCACTTCCCAATTTAGATTTTTACATCATGTTTTTAGATTTGTTGCGATACTTGTGTTTACAGACGTTTACGAATGCCCGGGGCGTATATCACCTAACCCTAAATTCTAACGTTGATTCCCTAATCGCATTTGTCTTTAAATAAACACTTAAAAGCTCTGATAATTTACTACACTACCATAGATCGCAGACAAAATTGCTTATTATTGTAACTGGTGTTCAGAATCGATATCACTGCTTCCGAACAAACCCACAGGTGCTCAGTCTCCTTCAGCAAAATCGAAGGATAAGGACTATGATTGTTCCTAGCTGATTCTGGTTGTGTACGCGCCTGATCCATCCTGACATACGTCCATCCCTGCTAGTCAGTCTTACGTATGATGTCAATCTTAGGCTCATAGATTCATCAATGGCAGTGTCGTTCTCTAACAGGCCATCGTTAATTAGTGCCTCTCCTTTATATCCAACTATGGGTGCACTCGAGGCTAATCTGTCTGCTCTCTCTTACGGCACTCCTGTATATCAAGAACACCATCCATGACATTCAGCAGCTCCGCCCTCGTAGATTGCATTATTCCAATCTCACTTCTGCAGAGTCCCGTGGTCTCTCCCTTCTTCGCCGTAGGGACGACATTGTCATCAAACCGGTTGACAAGGGAGGAGCCATTGTCGTCTGGCAGAAGGACTTATACCTAAGTGAAGGTAAAAACCAATTGACCAATGGCTCTTTTTACAGGCCCAGGACCAGCGATGCAACTGTCTCTAACAATCGCATTGTACACAACACTATTAAACAGCTCATCACTAGTAAGGCTCTTCCTCCCCACGCATCTCATCTTAGGATTCATGAAAGTTCTTTGGGCAAGCCTTTATTCTACATGCTCCCCAAAATTCATAAGATCGACAAACAACCCTAGCAGACCTATTATCCCGGCCTGTTCCTGTCCTACTGAACACATTTCTGACTTCCTCGATAGCATTTTCCAGCCTATCGTTGAGAATCTTCCCTCCTTTGTCAAAGACACTAATCATGCTCTTATAACTTTCTCCTCTATCCGACTCTCAGCAGACCGCTCCTACCGTCTTTTCTTGTTAGACATCTGTTCTCTGTATACCTCAATTCCCCACTCTGATGGTCTCCGAGCTCTTCGGTTTTTTCTTCACCAGCGCACTTGTCCTTCTATATCCACTGACACTCTTCTCCGTCTTGCTGAACTGGTCCGTCAACTTAATTCCTTTGAATTCAATGGTCAGTTTTTTTTTTTACCAAATTAGTGATGCTGCCATGGGAACGAAGATGGGTCCTAGCTATGCCTGCCTGTTCATGGGCCACTTGGAGCATCAGATATGGCAACAATACTCCGGTCCTTTCCCCGGGTTTTACCGCAGATATATCGATGATGGCATAGGTCTCACAGATATGTCCGAGACTGATTTATCCCGCTTCATCGACTTTGTCAACAACTTCCACCCAACCATCAAGTTCACCTCCCTCATCTCCACAGCATCTGTCAACTTTCTTGACATTACTATTACTATCACGCACTCCGGCCTTAATACCTCAGTATACTACAAGCCGACAGATGCCCATAGCTACCTTCTGTATACCTCTTCTCATCATCGGGCTTGTCGTGACTTCCTTCCATTTTCACAACTTCTCCGCCTCCGCAGTTTGTGCCTAGACTACGATGACTTCCACTTCCGAGCCAATGAGATGTTGGATTTCTTACGTAGCTGACTTTATCCGGAACATGTTCTCACCTCTGCCCTCCAACATGTGCTCCCCATCTCTCGTCAGGAGGCCCTCAAACCTCACTATAAATCCACTTCGGATAGAGTCAAATTAATCTTGACCAATCACCCTCACAGTACTGCAGTCAAACAGATCCTTTTTCACCACCTCCCTATCCTCCAAGCAGAGTCTGTGACCCAAGAAGTATTCGGTGAAGCACCTTTGGTGGCATATAGACGCGACAAGAACCTGAAGGATCTTCTTGTTCACAGCCGTCTCCCAAAGGAGAATGCCACTCACTTTGGCACACTACCCTGTGATCAGACACGATGCAACACGTGCACGTAAGTCATCTCAACCCACAAGGTGTCTTTTCCTGAGGCTACGTACACCATCACCAGTAGCTTCACGTGTGAATCGCTCATTGTCATTTTACGATCATATGTAAACGTTGCTGCAAATCCTATATTGGCCAAACAGGCAAACGACTTAGGGACAGATTCAGCCAGCACTTGAATGATATCTCTCAGCAAAAATTCACACCAGTTGCCATACACTTTTAATGGTCCTGACCACCATGGTCCCATCGACATCCAGGTCACAGCGATCAGATCCTGCTCCTCTGACACTGCTAGCCGAGAAAAGTTTGAGAACCGTCTTATCCACCGCATGGGGTGTCTAAAACCAGCTGGTCTTAACACTCTACACACCTTTGTCTGAGGTCACCCTTTCCTCTCCTGTTCTATTTTGACTCTTTCCACTCTTATCCTATTTTTCTGCTGCCCTCTAATAATATGTATGAATATATAATACACTGTTTTTAATATGTCTTGATTTTTTATTTCATATTTATTTATCTCCAACTCATTCTGTCTTCTTCTATTTCCAGTCCCCACTAATATTACGTTTGGGTAGTTTATTGTTCAGTTTCGTTTTTTTAGTTTCTTAGTATGCATTGTGTACATCCGGTGGTGGCAGTCATTTCCTTTTCCGGGCACGCTCGTCCGTTCGCTGGCAGCAAAAGTGTTAGAACTGCGATGTCCTCAGGGAAGTACCTAGGTTTAATTTTTATATTTATTTAGGTTCTTATGTGTCCTATCTAGCCTTCACTTTCTTTCCTTTCCCTGACGAAGGCCTTGTGGCCGTAACGTTGGCTATTTTCTTTGTCTTTTGTCCACGTAAGACGAATCACCTTTTTTCGATTTTTTTTTCACACCCATCCACTGCTCTCTCTTAGCCGGGTACCCTTACCTGACCAGGACAATATACAAAATTAAAGTAACATGAACAAAAAACCTTAACCCTAACCCTGTTTCCGACAAGATGGCCGACCTGCAGTAAATTGTGATTTAACCATTTATTATTCTTCATCGCCTTCGTCTGCGACCACCCTTTGTTGTCTTTGAAGAACGCAATGATCCACTTCAGGTCGATGACATATCCAGAGAGTTTTTCTTGTACCTTTACCAGCTGATGGCCACATTCCTTTTCACTGTTCATCATTATTAATATCGTTCAGCTCACAGTGCAGCACAATAAATCAATCAATGCACTTTAGCTCCCTGAGAAGCATAGACCTTCAACAAACACATGCCAAGTCCTCTTGTCACGTGCCATCAGGTCAAGCTCTTTCCAAGTTTTCTCCCGTCATGGTTGGCTGAATTATATTTTCATTAGTTGATGTTTGTTGAAGATTTTGTGGTTTAACATAATTTTTAAAATAACAGGATGGGCGAGTCGGCTCCATGTCCAGCCCAGCTTAGTCGCTTTTTGTTTTGCGATATGCATGGTAGAGAACAGTGTTACTATTATTTGCTCTCCCTTCGTGCCCCGTTAACACACGGGTGCCTTATGAAACACATGTCTACACATGTCTACCGGTCCTGTGCCATCCGTTCAAGACTGTTAACGTTGATAAATGGTGGGGTATATGATAAGGGTGGATTTGTGCTGAAGTGGTAACTTGCCACCCTTATCGACACCTGGTGTTAAAGTGTAAGATGTAGGTGTCTTCTCTGATTTAGGATGTTGCTGTGTATGTGGTAGTGGAACAGTTCAATGGGTTATCACACAGGCAACATGACGTGTAGAGTCATAGAAAGGGTAACTTCGTTGTATAAGTTTCTTTCATTTATTGCACGCCACAAAACAGTCATGATACTTATGACATCAACATGGTTAACGAGTTCAGCAAGATGATATGGCACATTGAAAAAACAATTTCTGTAGTCAGCAATGATAGCTGTTGTATATATGCGTCATAAGACATCACAGTTCAATAGATTCAGAAATTCATCAATCATCGAGTGCTAGTTCGTGAAGCTGTATAAATAATAATAATTTCTATAACTTCTGCAACAGTGTCAGCTACAGATCTTCAATGTTCATAAACAATAATAAATGCTCCCATTCTGATGCTAGCAGATCAGTTGTATACAATAAGTCCGTTCACTGTCTGCACGTGAATAGCATACATGGGCTACAGGTCAGCTCGACCTTTATAATGTTCCTAAGTCTAACCATCTGACTTGGACGTGATCTCTGATATAACGAATCCTGGAACACAGACAACAGTCTTGTTGGTCTAGAGCGACCCATATATATTTAACTAGTTCAGGTATACAGATACCGGTGACTTAATCCTAGTCAAAGTACCTCTCCATTTTGCATCACACAGGCGAGCAAATAGGCGACAAAATGACGAACCTCTAGACGATAGCATAAAGTTCGATACAAGAGGAATTACCTTATTTCGGAAAATCAACCATGAACATATGCCTCCAGGCAGGCTGCATAATACTGGGAAATAGTCTAGTTAGCTAACTAACTCACTAAGACACTGTATTTCCCTCAGAGAATCACAAGACGCAGTTGCGTCTGCTCGCTTCTTAAACCATTTCTAAACTGCCCCAACTGGGCGGAACACACAGAACGAACTCCCGGTTTGACATGCGCAGAACGACAATCTCTGAGTTGCCGTTCACAATAAGACGATTCGAAGAACATTCGAGATAAAAGTCTTACACAGTCGCGCCTTTTATGGTCATGAAAAGAAGCGTTAAGAAAGGTTTCAGACATCTACCATAGTTGACTGATACTACCAAATAAGGAGATGTGGTCACGCTTCGTTCAAGAAATTATAGACCGAACGTGTCTCTATACAAGAGAAGGCAACTCCTAACAAATTGTAGTCTCGATAACTCGGATTATGTCCCTTTGACCATAGAAAACATAATACACACTTCAGTCAAAAAAAATGATCATACATATGAAAAAATGTTTATACAAACGAAAAATAATAATGATCCGTGCGTAACATTACCGCACCCTCCCTGGAAAAAAAAAAAAAAATGGGACATTTTTTTTTTTTTTTAAATCCTGGAGCCGGAAAAAATCTAGGCTCCTAACGCACGTATGATGCGTGGATATATACCTAACAAATTAGCTCAACGCATGGAGCGACACTGAGATCATATCTCAGATCCTTAGAGAAAAAATTTATCTAAGTATACGCTGATATATTCCAGGAAGGTGCCACCAACACACGCCACAATGATGGCAACAACATAATGACAATCAAATTATACTCATACCAATATATGAAATTAAATATATTATGTGTTATCATACAATGTGTTGCAAATAGCGGTGTAATTTACTAATATACCGCACTATATTATTACATTATATAAAGTAACAGTAATTAATAAGTAATACATGTGTTGCTCTTCGGTGACATAAAACATTCAATAGAAGAAGATGTGGACATCATCCGCTCCCAATGTAGGACAGGACTTGATATCCTCAAAGTTCCACAATGGACATAAACTCGCAGACTTCAATGATGTGCTGCGAAAATATCAAAAACACAAATCTTAAAGACAACTGGTAAATTTCTTAATACAATCCTGAAAATAATTTATTTAAATGTGGCCGAGTGATCTTTTGGCCCGTATATCACTAACTAAGCCTTCTTAGATAATTACATGGTACAATGTTATAAATTTCCCTCAAAAAAAAAAAAAAGTGAGACAAAATCTACTAACATGTCATTATAACATTGGACTGTATATCAGGAAATATATATATATGACAGAAGAATCATGTGGAATCGTGTGGACATCTGGACAGAATGTCTGCCATTACATTATCCGAACCACGGATAGCTCGAACCGAGAAATGAAATGGTTGAAGAGCTATGGCATAACGAGTGGACCTCGAGCTCTTCAAGTTTTTGCTCTGAATAGCAGTAAGCGCTTTCTGGTCGGTTTCCACAATGAAATGTGCGCCTAGAAGAAATCTTTTGTAACTTCAGAATAGACCATACCATAGCCAATAACTCACGGTCTAAAACCGAGTAATTCTTTTCTGCAGCGTTTAATTTCCTAGAGATATACATCACCGGATGCAAAGTATCAGAATACTCCTGCATTAGTGCTGCCCCAATCCCTGTTGACGAGGCGTCACTTCGAAGAACAAAAGTCTTCTCAATAGTAGGTAACTTAAGAATAGGTGGAGATGAAAATAGGGCTTTAACCTGGTCCAATGAGGATTGACATTCTTTAGACCAGCGGATCAGATTAGGCGACCCTTTCTTCAATAAAGTAGAAAGCGGTGCCATAATGGAGGACAGATTCGGAATGAATCGTCCGTAGAATTGAATCAAACCTAATAGACTCCTTACTTGTTTCTTCGTCTTAGGGACCGAAATGTTAAGTATTTTTGAAACATTGTGGTCCTCTGTCTTTAAAAGACCATGACCAACCCGATGACCTAGGAAAGAAATCTCGCTAAATCCTATAAAGGCTTTAGAGGGTTTTGCAGTCAAGTTATACTCGCGAAGAGTAGACAGTAATTCGTATAAACCCAAATAGTGATCTTCCCAAGAATCACTGAATAGACAGATATCATCTAGGTATGCTATGACATCTGTACGATATGCGAGAATTCGCCGCATCATGCGTACGAATGTAGCAGGGGCGTTCATAAGACCAAAAGGCATGAAATTCCATTGGAATAAACCCCTAGGTGTAGAAAAAGCTGTAAAAGGTTTGGCACGTTCAGTTAGCGGGACTTGCCAATAACCTTAGACAAATCTAGTTTGGTAAAGAATCTAGAATTAGAAAGTTTATTGAGTAGCTCTTCTAATGAAGGCATAGGTTCAGCATCGAACTTCGTAACTTGGTTCAATTTGCGATAATCTACGCAAATGCGAATGTTATTATCCTTCTTTCGAACAATAACCATAGACGAAGAGTATGCTGAAGTGGATGGTTCAATGATTTCCAAACGTATCATTTCATCCAACTCTTTTTCGACTTGAGACTGGAAATGAATAGGTATTGGATATGGTCTGACTCTGATAGGATTGTGATCAGTTAGCACAATGTCATGTTCTATGACATGTGTGTGTCCCGGGATGTCTGTAAGAACATCCTGAAATGTTTGCAACATCGAAGAAACTTGTCGATGTTCCTCAGCGGAAAGATATACAAATGGTGGTGAAGTCTATCACCGTGGTCTAATTGATAAAGTTCTGTTGATGTATATTTGGTAAAGTATCTCTCTGTTGAAGTGATTAGACTGTTGTAGGACATGCGCCCACACAGAGCAGATGATAAATAGGTTAGCTCTGTATTGTCCCTGTGTATACAGTCTGTAGTGAGTGGTATGAAGGGTACAGTCACTCACCCTGTACTGTCAAGCATAGATCAACGAATCAGACTAGTGTTCATTTCCAATTGACAGCACATCATTTATTTACACAGCAACATCAATCCGATACGATACACTACACAGGTACAACAGGATACACAAAAATCAATAATAATCAATTGCGCAGAACGTTACAGCTGTTCAGTATGATGTAAACCCTGTTTACATCTCAGTTCTAATGTTACATCAGTAAATTCACCAGAACGACTGCTGACACTGCAGTTACAAAACGCCACCCAGGCTTAGATCTATATATATTCGCAGTTCTAATGTTCCACCAGAACGACTGCTGACACTGCAGTTACAAAACGCCACCCAGGCTTAGATCTATATATATTCGCAGTTCTAATGTTCCACCAGAACGAGTGCTGACACTGCAGTTACAAAACGCCACCCAGGCTTAAATCTATATATACTCAAAAGACTGTCCTCTCTGTAGTCTATAAGTAATCTGGCCTACACAACTCCTGGCCTTATAATCTCCAGAAAACTCTCCCTCCATAAAGAACAATGGCCTTACTATCTCCTAGCGCCGTTCCTGCACAATAGAAATCTATCACTGAGATAAATATGATCCAAAACATCGGCCTGTAGACACCAAGGCCTCAGAACATGTCCTTAACATAAAGTACACCTTATTCTTCCCTTATCACATCTTATCTGCAGATTTATCACATCTTATCGGCAGATAAACACACCTAAATAGGCAAGTACTAGTACACCTCGAAAAATGGCCAAATATCGTTCCCTTACACTACCCTTGGGAACACACACAAGATACCGGGCTGACTCCAGTCAACCGCCCAACTTAGACTGCCACGGGATGACACATCTCCCGCACAAACAGACACCGGACTCGGCTGTTCACGGACTCCCCGTGAGCTATTCACAGCCGGCCGAAACCAGTACAGAATAACTACATGACCAGCGCTCACACGCTTTCTGTACACTCTGTTTTCTAACATATAAATGTTTAAACAACTCACAATTAAACCAGCTAACAAGTGCGACAACCCTGAATTCACACTGTATAATCAGTATAGTACGTATCATTCCCCTTTGACCTTAACAGTTACCACCCGGTCCGGAGAAAAAAATGATTTATCATTTTTTTGAAAAAAACTACATCACCGACAAATGAGGGGTCAGCTAAGCTCTAATATATGCTTACAACAATAGTTTTATGATAAGGTCAAAATAATACATCGCCAAATAATAAAGCAAGTGTACAATAAACAAATTACCCATAATAATCTGCTAAATACACCGAAATAATCATTTACAAACAAAGTTAGGTATTATTACTGTAGACCAAACATGACACAATAAATGGAAAGTAAAGTCAAGATCAAACAAAAGAAGCATGATCAGCACAGAAAATCAACAAAGAAATCGAAATAGGAAGAAAAGATCCATAATACCTAATAGTAATAATTAAGCTAATCAATTCCTTGCATGAAATACATAGAACTGTCACCAATAGTTACATATACTAATCCATATTACAATACAAACATTACAAAGGATGGAAGTATAAGAAGTGTAAGAAGTGAACGTATACAACTAGTATCAAGTAACATTCAGATGAAACATGGAAGCATAACCAAAGTATAGACCGCTTCCAAAGAAATGGAGTGAAACGAAGAATCATCCGAAATGGCAGAAGGAAATACAAAATAATGAATGCATAGAAAAACGACAACAATACATCCCAACAACAATCCAAGTAACTAACGCATAATAAATAATTTAGTCAAATTACAAAACTTATTCATAACTAAAATGATTTATCACAGGTATCACACAAAAAAGTGCGATATATAAAAATATCACAATCTGAAAAAAAAAATATTATTATCAACATATATTATTACACCTTATTAAGCGCCTTGGCGCAGAAAAAATATAACAATGTCAAAGAAAAATACATTTCCCTAAAAAATTACAATACAAAAAAGTTTCTTAAAGCTAAGTTAAATAAAAAATAGTATGTTAATTTTTTCTAGATTAAATCTATAACTAATATACCAAAATGAAATCATCTTTAACCAAATGAATGACATCTAACAAAAAAGAATTCCAATACTTAAGTAGACTCATAATAAACGCATACTAGTTTAAACAGAATTCAGCAGAAAAAAGCACATGGCAAAAAAAATACCAGAAACCAATGTTTCAAAATATGTTTACAAATACAAATACAAAAACATAAATAACACATACAAGTTTAGCTTCAAAATTACATTTCACAACACAATAGTTACTGCATATAACCTCTGTATATGGTAATATATTAATTAGACATAGCACCAGAATAAAAGAAAAAAAAAAAAAATTAATGAATAACAAGACTCTCTGAAACAACTAACGCATATTCGTTGCTAATGAGTTTGTGCATAGGGCTGGCAATCTCATCAAATCCAAAATTTTCCTTAGAACCAACGCTGCAAAACATATCAATGTTTGATGAATCAACTATCATTGCTTCAACTTCACAACGTAGCACCTATGGTCATACATAATATGGTCTAAGTGGAATAGTCTTCCGACTAGCGTATGAAAAAATCACAAATCCACAATCTCATTACAAAAATTAAAGATAAGTCACTACAAAGTGATATGTCATCATTTCATTGCAATCATAACACATGCAATGTTTATCAACAAAACAATCATGTAAATAATGACAGAGTCACAACAGTGCATACCTATGAACATACACAATACCTAAGACATTATGTAATGTAAGTTACTATACAATACAGTAATTCATTAACCAAAAAATAAATTAAGTGTAAAAAACACTATAGCAATCTTAAACTAACTCCTAAACAAAAAAAAAAAATAAATAGGTCACAACTCCGCGGTCCTCGATAGTATTCTGTAAACCGCACGGGGTAACGTCATACAACACGGGTCAACAGGCTGGCTGGGTTGCGCTTGACTAGACACCTGGTCACAGGTTGACCCACATTCCTCTCACAGTAAAAAATAACTTCGGTGCGAAGATTCTTAACAAGCCGAATACTGTGGGAAAATATAAATGAAAATGTCTATTTCAATCAACTTGTGAGATTTATTGAAGTAAAACAGAAAATTAGTCTTACATTTACCCAAACGTGTGGCAGTGAAAACGTCTGGTTTCTATATGATGCCATCATTTCCTCGTCACACAGCAGATAACACAGAAGGATAAGACATCCTGACAGAAATGAAGGTCATCACAACAGTAGGCTGAAATAAAATCCTACTTACACACAAGAAGATATTCTCTCGAACTCAAAATGCATAACAAGCAGTAGTATTTGAAACAATACCCTTACTGTTACCTTGTTTATAACCAAGTTTGTTCTTTTGTTGTGCAACATTACTATGATTAGTATTTCTACTTCTATAAAAATATCTAACCGATGGATTTTGTTGTGTTCTAGAATCCTCGTTATAAGGCTGATAACCTTTATTGTAGTTATTTCTTTCACCAAAACTGTTTTTATTCTCCTTTGTAACAATATTCTTACTCAATTGATCAGTACCAGTGATAACAAAATTCTTATGGTTATCAACATGTTGAGTTTTATTTTGGGTACAAGTCTTACTAATAGCTTTGTCCCTTATTATCTGTTTATCAGTATTTCCATAATCAGAATAATGGTTGGTCTTTTTAGATCTGCCTTGAAATTTATCTCCATTTTTTTTGCAATCTATAGAACTGACTGTTATAGCAGAATTATCTTTGCTGGCCTGACGCCACGAGTCAGTAATGTTACCAAAAGTAGTACGAGGGAAATTGTATTTGCCACGTAGTGATCTCCGTCCATCATGTTCGACTCTCGTCTCAGCTTGTGTAAAGGGCTGGCTTCTTGCTTGTTTTATTTGGTGATAAACATTCTGTCTACCTTTGTCAACATTGACAGTAGACAAACCCTTAATACCTAAAACCACATCTACCAAACCATAAACTCTATTTCTCAGATCACTAATCTCAGCATTTCTAAGTGAGATGTCTTCAGTTTGTTTCTTAATTAAGTTATTAGATGTTAAAACCTTACTCTTCTCCTCCATGAGTAATTTCTCAATATCAGTCATTTCCTCTTTCTTAAACGACAACTCCTTTACTCTCTTTTCTACATCCTTTTCTTTATTAGTCCTCAACTGCTCCAAGTCCACCTTAAGTTCCTCAGTGTCACTATCATGGCTATTTACTAGCTCATTAACCTTCTCCGGAACTATAACATTCTTCTCCTCAAGTTTATCAAAACAAACATCATGAAGCATCTCTATGTATAATTTTTCTCGCTCATTGGTCTCCACTTTCAACTTGTTGTACATCTGTTTATTTTCTTGGATTTCTTGAGTGAGATTTCTAACTACGCCCTGCTTATTCTTTATCTGAACTTCCAAGTCTTTTACTCTAATGCACGCAGAGTCTAATGCTGTTTTTACACTAGCAAGCTCCAAGTTTGATTTCTGTAACTCACTTGTGAGCCTAGACACTGTTTCTTGAAGTTTATTCTTTTCAGCACTATCCTGTAAAAACTTATCTCTTTCCTGTAGAGAACTCTGTTTGTTTACTCTTGTTTGTTTCTCATTCTTCAATTCCCTTTTTTTCACGTCAGAAACACCGTTGTGGATTATTTTGGATATACCTTGCACAATCTTTCTGTGTTCAACCTTCCTATACTGATACAAAAACACACGAAGGTGCTGTATCAACTCCACCAAATCTTTAGCCATTATCAAATTATGATCAAACCGAAAATTATCTTCAGCAAACAACTCTAAGGATCTAGACGCATTCATCAAAAAATCGTCCAACACCCATGCTTCAAGTCGTGAGCCTCTCAATCGTTCATTATCCCTACCATCTACTAATGCAAACCTCAACATAGGCCTCATATCGCCTGGATTAATGTCACAATCCATGGTGATTCAATCGTTGAATGTACTATATTTTTAGATCACTTATAATTCTAATAAGTTTATGTTACATAGCAATCAATCAATTATGCACTAAATCCTATATTAAACAGTTAATAGAATATATAATGTGCAATATGAGAAGACTTGATAGCATACATACATAAACACAGTTTCCACAACAACGAACACCACTTATCTTGCAAATAGCAAAAACGTCCTTCTTTTCCCGTTACAATCGATGGGCATCAGATGACACACCACAAGCAGACTCCCATGTCAACTCTCACTCCACCTTGACACAGCATGCCATGTGATCGTACACAGCACAGGAAACTGGAAACAGTATGCCATGTGATCGTACACAGCACAGGAAACTGGAAACAGTGCAAGTTACCCACTTGTTCCCTCTGTCGTCGCGAAGGTACACTGTCTGTCACTCTTGTTGGAAAGAGTTACATGATATTTCGAACTTGCATATAAAACTGGAACATACTGCAATTCTCATAATGCAGATATCGCTGATGATGACGAATCAGGACAGGTCGCCATAACCATGTCAAAGTTTACTTGAAAATTTCCCTCCGAAACGTAGAACTGGAAACGTTGCGGAAATGTCATATGGAGGCATGTAAACACAAGACGCATCATCGTGTCACCGATTACAGGTCATGAGTGACACACCACTGTCTGTGTATAGTAGAGGCGTTGCCGATTACAGGTCACGATCGACACAAAAACTGTAGAAGATTCGCCTTTGTTTCTTAACAATGTAGAAGTAAGAAAAGGTGTTCTAAATCCAAGCCACGCCCACAGCTACCGTGGCCAATGCGAGAACTTCTTAGTACTTTACGCCACACACAGGGCACACTCTTAAACAGGTCAAAGTTCCGTAGAAACAATCTTACAACGCGAAGTCATGGTTCTAACGCCCGTAAGGTTGGCCCACCAAATGTTATCGAAAAAGGGCTGTTATATACATACAAATGGTGATAAAGTCTATCACCGGGTAATTAATTGATAAAGTTCTGTTGATGTATATTTGGTAAAGTATCTCTCTGTTGAAGTGATTAGACTGTTGTAGTACATGCGCCCACACAGAGCAGATGATAAATAGGTTAGCTCTGTATTGTCCCTGTGTATAAAGTCTGTAGTGAGTGGTATGAAGGGTACAGTCACTCACCCTGTACTGTCAAGCATAGATCAACGAATCAGACTAGTGTTCATTTCCAATTGACAGCACATCATTTATTTACACAGCAACATCAATCCGATACGATAAACTACACAGGTACAACAGGATACACAAAAATCAATAATAATCAATTGCGCAAAATGTTACAGCTGTTCAGTATGATGTAAACCCTGTTTACATCGCAGTTCTAATGTTACATCAGTAAATCCACCAGAACGACTGCTAACAGTGCAGTTACCAAAACGCCACCCAGGCTTAGATCTATATATATTCGCAGTTCTAATGTTCCACCAGAACGACTGCTGACACTGCAGTTACAAAACGCCACCCAGGCTTAAATCTATATATATATTCGCAGTTCTAATGTTCTACCAGAACGACTGCTGACACTGCAGTTACAAAACGCCACCCACGCTTAAATCTATATATACTCAAAAAACTGTCCTCTCTGTAGTCTATAAGTAATCTGGCCTACACAACTCCTGGCCTTATAATCTCTTCAATAACTCTGATATCTGTTCATGGATCCTTAAATCTATATATACTCAAAAGACTGTCCGCTCTGTAGTCTATAAGTAATCTGGCCTACACAACTCCTGGCCTTATAATCTCCAGAAACTCTCCCTCCAAAAGGAACAATGGCCTTACTATCTCCTAGCGCCGTTCCTGCACAATAGAAATCTATCAGGGAGGTAAATATGATCCAAAACATCGGCCTGTAGACACCAAGGCCTCAGAACATGTCCTTAACATAAAGTACACCTTATTCTTCCCTTATCACATCTTATCTGCAGATTTATCACATCTTATCGGCAGATAAACACACCTAAATAGGCAAGTACTAGTACACCTCGAAAAATGGCCAAATATCGTTCCCTTACACTACCCTTGGGAACACACACAAGATACCGGGCTGACTCCAGTCAACCGCCCAACTTAGACTGCCACGGGATGACACATCTCCCGCACAAACAGACACCGGACTCGGCTGTTCACGGACACCCCGTGAGCTATTCACAGCCGGCCGAAACCAGTACAGAATAACTACATGACCAGCGCTCACACGCTTTCTGTACACTCTGTTTTCTAACATATAAATGTTTAAACAACTCACAATTAAACCAGCTAACAAGTGCGACAACCCTGAATTCACACTGTATAATCAGTATAGTACGTATCATTCCCCTTTGACCTTAACAAAGACTTTCCGTGTTTTCTTTATCACTTTCATGTTCATCTCTAGTTGATTCTCCGTGCTTTTATTCTCCCGCCTTGTCTCTTGAATGTTCAATTAGTGGTTAGTGGTTAGAGCGCTTACTTCTCGCGGACAAAGTTACCGGGTTCCACGTTCAAGCGTTGACAGCCCCATGCCTCAGTTTACCCAGCTGCTAAACGGTACATGTCTCTGCTCTTGAGTTAGGGAAGGCAAAGGCAGTGAGGAATGAAACTGGTCGCTCTAACTACTATGGTACTTCCTTTATTTATGTCTATTACTATGCGATTTCAGAACAAGGACTGCCTTGTAATGCTATCAAGTGGTTTTTCTGAATGTGTGTCTTACCCAAATCTTTTGTTCCACTGGTATTTGCCTAGTCTATTCCATCAGATCCAGATTAGTAATCTTGTCATAAAATCTCAATCCTTCTATTCTGCACAAGCACCCATTTATATCTCTGTGTTAACTAGTGGACCTTCTGCTGTCTTGGATAGCTGAATTAATAAATTGTTGGTTTGTGGTTGACTTGTCCGTATCTGTTGAAGTTTTGTTGGCATCAAGGTTCTGCGTGATGACGTAACCAATCCTATGCCCAATCTTCTTTAGTAGCCTTTTATGAAATACTGTATAGGTTACAATGTTACTGTTCTGTGCTTACGTTCGGGTTTCAGTAACACATAGGCTTTTTCTGTTGCTCGTGTTATTCACGCACACGTGCAACAGATGTTGAGCAGTCATTTTATCAGTACCACAGAAACACTCTTATGTGGGTACTGCTGTTAGCTTGTTTTAATAGGATGTTTTGTAGTATGGGAGTCAGAATACCATTGCTTGTTCTCTCTATTGGCCTTTGTCACGAGAGGGGTTAATATTTGTTGAAATATAAAGATATCCTGGACACAAAGTTGTATCAGGTGATACCAGTATAGTGCCAGATAAGAGACTGGTCTTATAAGCAATACCCCTTTCTCTCAAAATGGTAACGGTGTATAGTCATCAAAGGTAAGATCAAGCTGTATAAGTTCCTAGGTATGATGATAGTGTATTATCATAAGTTCCTAAATGCTCCTCTCAAGATCCTCCTCTGTTTATAATGTTAAGCTCAGCTAGGGGTATTAACTAACTATTTACCAACAAGAACTGTGACCTAACTTAAATAATTCAAGTACGTCTGTTGGTAAATATTTACAATTTATTTTATACAAGTTTTCTTTTCTTTGTGAAAATCTTTCACTGAACTCAAAATTTGATTACAACATAAAATGAATAAAATCACTTGTAAAATGTTCAAAATTATCTACAGTCTTTAAATTTGTAGGAAAGTTCTTCTCTCTTGGCTGAACTCACTCTGGGTGTAGACTGTCTAAATTTTAGAATCAATAAAAGTTCCTCAGTTACTGAATTTCTGTCAATTACTGATCAGGAATTAGCCTATCTAATTGCACTGAGTTTTCCTCATTAACTTCTGTCTTAGATGGCTTAGTTATTGTGATCTATCTGGTTCTACGCTGAACAGTAGCCTTGTTTGGCTACTTATCTCCTTTTCTTGTTTTGAAGCCTGTCCCACTTCGGTTCTGGAAAGAAAGATCAACTTAGGTTGTCCCTCTAGACAAAAAGGGTGCTTGCACCACTAACTCCTTTAGTTTTGGGCTGGCTCTTTACAAGTATACGTGTGGTACAGGATGTAACCTGAAATGCAATTGTTAACCACTGTATTGTCTATCTCTATTTTCCTAGCACAGATGTAGGGGATGAGAGACAGTTTCTACACAGTAGTTTTATAACACATTTTTACACACTTCCTAACGCACCATTTAATTAATTAATTAGAACTATATATATATATATATATATATATATATATATATATATATATATATATATATATATATATACATTCTTTCTTACCCTCAAGTACACACAGTCGAGCTATTAATGGTCACGCAGTCTGCTCTCAGATGCAGAAGGCAAAGGAAGTCTTCACTGACATAACTGGCGCTCTCGATGTATTTTCAAAATTTTATGGCCTGCTTTCGCAAGAGGGCAAGTCCTTATATAGGTCAGCCTTGATGGTGGAAATCTTTTTTTTTTCTGGCCACGTGGATGATGTGGCTTCTATTAGTTCCTGTTTCTGCTCTTAGTTTCTTTTACATATTCTATACCCGGTTCAACTTGAGGTAGGCACTTTCGGTTATAATTATGGTATACCTTGTTAATCTTTTACACGATTTTTCAAGGCTAGACTTATCACGGTCGCTTATTTTGGCTAGTATTGATGTCAGCCACGAAAAGGGTTGGACCTGAGAAGGACCACTAGCTGGTTGTCTGGAGTAGTCACGTCGTGCTCTAATCCCTAATATTGCTTTTTTTAATTTTTTTTTTTTGTTCCTTGTTTTGAAAGTGTGTTGCTTTTATTTCTACGTCAGTGATTGCTAGTTTGGTGGCAGCCCTGAAATGGGCTGGTCCTTAAAAGGACTAATACCCAAGCTGTACATACATATGTGTTCCTTGTTGGTTCAGTTTGTGTGTTTACCTTTTGTTTCTGCGACAGTTTCTACTCTTGATAAGTCTCGTGGCTTTTTCATAGGTTACACCTGAATGACCTTGAGGTAGCTTTCAAATCTCGGCATCATCATCGTCCTTCAGCCCCCCCCCCCCCTTCCCAAGAAGCATTTCCCTTTAACAAACTTATACGTAGTCTTCCTGCCCCTTGTCATCAGTTCAATGTCTGTCCATGTCTTGTTCATCCCTTTCATATCTCTCTCCAGCTCTCTTCTCCGTGTGATCTCCCTTTAACCGCACTTACCAACTCTCCACACAGGTCTATGTTATTGAAAACAAAGCTATTTTTAGAAGGAAGTTCTTATGGTGTATTGACCGCTTCCCAATTTAGATTTTGATATCACGTGTTCAGATTTTTGTGATGTTTGTGTTTGAGGCGTATGTCACGGCGGAGTCGTTCAGGACAAGATGGATGGCAACACGATCCCTAGACCCAGGCATCATAACTGTACTCTTACGGTAAGACCTCCTATAAAGCGTACTTCACTTTAGCTCGACCTTGTGTAATTTCTGGGGGTCTCTGATGAGACACAAAATGAATAGGCCTACTGATCCATCGTGTATGTCGTAATGGGCTCTGGGGTTGGTAACCTCGTCATGTAAAATAAATTACTAGAGAAATCCTCAATGCAAGAGCACGTAAATGCTTGGATGCCAGCTTCCTATAAGGGAATTAGCTGTAGTTGTGGTTCCATGCTCCATAGGGAACGAACATAGAAAAGATGTAGAAGATTGAGCTTAGACTACTCACCTGTCAGAATTATTTTCACTGTTAATATTTCACCCAACAACAACAACAAATATTAATAATAAATAAACAGTGATGTTTCGCTTAACAATGTTTGCAAATGTTTTATTGATTATATGAGATTTCTACATAACGTGATATTTGCATATCGTGTCCGCATAACGAACTGTCTCTAGCAGTCCAAAGGCATTTTTTTGGGTGTGCATTCGCATAGCGATTGCAAATTATCGCACAGCGTGTGACGTAAACCGATGTGCGGATCCCAGTGTCATATATATACTTCTTACACTAGCTTAACGACGTATAAGCACAGCGGCTACAGAACAACAACAATAACAAAAATCATAGATACAGTCTTTCTTTTTTTTAAATCTTATTTTCTAGTTAACATTTCTCATTACATCTATCATTATTGTTCTTAACCCTACCTATATCTCCTTTTCTTATTTCTGTTTTGAAATATTTCCATCTTCCCCCCTCCCCTTTGTTTACCAGACAAGTGCCAGTGGAACACGAGATGAGAACCAGACAAGTGCCAGTGGAACACGAGATGAGAACCAGACAAGTGCCAGTGGAACACGAGATGAGAACCAGACAAGTGCCAGTGGAACACGAGATGAGAACCAGACAAGTGCCAGTGGAACACGAGATGAGAACCAGACAAGTGCCAGTGGAACACGAGATGAGAGGAAGACGCTGGAGATGGATAGGACACACAGTGAGGAAATCAGTTGATAAGATTACAAGGAAGAGTTCATGTGGAATCTCCAGGGTAAAGGGTTTAGAGGGAGACCAAAGAACACATAGAGAAAATAACTGGAGACAAACACGAAAGAAATGACGAACACGGGGAAAGACCTTGAGCTCATGGCAGTGGCCAGGAAGACTTGCAATAAGTTTGTTCAAGACATATGCTCCTTGGGGTGTGTGCCCTATCCTTCACCAGCGTCCACTTGTGAACATTTATACCAAATAAATGGGACCCAAGACGCATCAAAAGTGAGGAATGCAGTAAGCGACCCATAGCTTGACTGCCTGCGTCAGGGTCAGCGAACCAGAGCTGACCAAGACTATACTCCACCTCCAAGTGGTGGTCCTGGAAACACGCTGCATCACTGCAGTCTGGCTGAGGAGTAAGGATCGAAGAGGGAAGGCAAACCCGGTCCCCAAAAATGCCGTACGGAAGTCGGATGTGTCGGCCGAAAGGCGCAAGTACCGCAGCTTCGCTGTAAACGGACACAACGCAACCAACGTCCTTTTTAGGACGAACGAGGAAGAAGAGGAAGAGTAGCAAATAAATAGTGTCCCAAAAATTAAAATGATTAAGGAAGACAAATTGTGGGACGCGCCTGTTGATGGGCTGTTTCCATTAATCTGAAACGGACATAGAGAAAGCGAGTGTATATGTGTGAGAGAGAGAGAGAGAGAGAGAGAGAGAGAGAGAGAGAGAGAGAGAGAGAGAGAAACAAAGAGAAAGGATACCTCTTCCCACTTTATCCCTTGTCCCACAAAGCTCTTCTAATGACCAGTTTCTAGGCAACCCAACGTCTATTGATTTATCTGTTGCATTATGGGTCTGATACTGACTGACTGCTCGTTGTAACTTAGATAATACTTAAAAATTATATACAAAACAGAAGCATAGGTTTAAAATAGTGGGACATGAGTTCGTTACGGCCTGAAGAAACAAGAATTAAGACACGCAGTAGTAAGAAATACAAACGAACGAACGAACAAATTAATGAGCGAAATCTTTATTTCATCAGGGTAAAGAAATAGGCATTATTGCTTTTTTAAATATTCCTCTAAAAGCTACATTAAATAACATGAGACCAATACTGACATCTAAACAACTAACTCACAAATTAAAACCGAGAATCATCAAATCTATATATATTAATTACTCCATAGTGCCGAAACATGGACAATGAACAAGGCATTGGAAGAAAGAACTGAGGCCTTTGAGATTTTGGATATATAGAAGAATGTGGTAAAAAGATATAAAAATCAAAAAGTAAAAAGTCAACAACATTTATGAATTACCTATATAATTTTAAGAAATATTGAACACAAACTAAATATGATATATTTACTGTACGTCCAAAAAATATATACAAAACATTATAGGACTTTAATTGCTACTACTTCCGTCGCTTGTGGTTACAGTTGTCACGGCGGAACTCCATCATCAGACGACTGGTTAACTGCAGATTTTGTAGGTGTTGAAACAGTTTTTCTGTCTCCACATGTAGAAGGCATGGCTACTTATTCATGGGGAGACGGTTTTGGAATAGACTATACACGACAAAAAAAAAAAAAAGAATTGAGCTTGCTTTGCTTTGCCACCGTCTTTTTCTCTCCAACAAGCACAGTGTAGAATTTAACAGCTTGTTTTATATTACGGGTTACCATAGAACTGCATTCTATTTTATGGTCATACTTCATTATGCTAATGATGGCAATGCTTCTTGGCTATCCCACCCTCCTGGGTGAACTTGATGAGCATGTGACAGTTATACCCCTGCCTCCCATGGAATTTAGCACTCAGAGTAAGATCGAATTTTTAAAGCGTAGATGGCATAAAGTAGAAACAGCGTTATATCGAAAAAGTGCTAATTGAACAACGGAAGACCAGGGTGTTGCTGTATTTAAAAGAGAGGTATTCTTCATAGAGAGCATCGAGTGATTAGAGTGCCTGCTTCTCGAGGCAGTGTTACCAGGTTCGACACGCGGTAGCATCACATTGCAGTCTACTGACCTGGCAATGGGTACCTGACTCTGCTCTTGAATCACGGACAGCCAAGGCGGTGAGAAAAGAAACAAATCACTCCACCTCTTTAATGAGAAAGTTGATAGACTAGCTTGAAGAGCACCCTTAGTGGGTACATTGAATATGAATAAAGGAGAGATACCCAAGACAATTAATGATCGCCTGTTAGATAACGACACTGCAATCGATGAATCATTAAGGCTAAGATTGCTGGAATTTGGCATCAAACATAAGACCAGCAGAGATGGGGGAATTTGGCATCAAACATAAGACCAGCAGAGATGGGCGTATGAGAAAATGCATCCAGCATGTATACAACCAGCGCGCAACAGGAACAATTAGCACTATACGCTTCAACATTTTCTGAGGAAGACTGAGCACCTGTGGGTTAGCCCGGAGTGCAGTGATATCGATTCTGATCAGCAATATCAATTACCACCTCATTAAATGCTGGACCTAATACGATGAAGTCTCTAACACTTCATTCCCCTACTGTAGTTGTTGCTATGGGACTACCTTAGGTGAGTTAGGTAGAGGCAATGCGGCGAGGAAATGAACCTGTAACCCTATCTGATAAAGGTAAAACCTAGTATAGTGATGTCTTACCTCACTCCCCTACAGCTGTATCTGCTATGAGAATACATACATATTCTTCATAGACGCTTCATCTTTTCGGAACCTGGCTGCCATGGCAACTTAACGTATTTCTTGGAGAATAAAAATTGTCTGAAGCAAAGTCAAACTTGGTACCACGCCAAGAAAAAGCACTTTACACCGCTAACTAAAAAGCAATAAACACAGTGCTATATATTTTTCTGTGTTATATTTGAAACAGGAATTCTACGAAACCTGGATTCTGTTTAAGAACTTGTAGCTGGGGAAATGAAGCGAGGCTGAAAATGAGTTTACAATTTTGTGCTAACTGCTGCATCTCACCTGCAACCCGCAGTTTGTTTTGGTGTTGTTTCTTTTCCGCACTTCGTCCTTTTAAGATTTTTTTTTCAGTCACTTTTTTCAGTCCTCTCATCACCTGTTATTTTTTTACTTTTTTCTTGGAGTTTCATTTTTTTTTAAAACACACATTTACCTGTTTATGTTTGTTAGTGCAGAAGTTTAATTCTCTAAAAGTGTGGCTGACGTTTGGCAGACCCAGGACGTTGCTTATCTTCTTGGCAGTCGATGTGAACTTAGAAGACATTTATTAAACCTCTAAACTCAAGCCAAGCTGGAGAACCTGGAGCTCATGACTTCAACTCCACACGTTTCGCAATGGCTGAAATGCCACAGGACCCGAAAAGAAGCTTGTGTTTCCATGTAAGTTTGCCTACAAAGATCCAATGAAGATCAAATTGAATGTTAAGAAATGATATGGCCACATAAGCACTAGTACTATCATCAGGGCATGCAGGACAAAGAGCAAATTATAATTCAAGCTCCTCATTTTCTTTTGGCCGGTTACTTGCTCCTGTTATTCTATTTATTTCTGCGGTGCTTAGTTTTCAGAGTCCCATGTTGCTCATAGGAGTTCTTTTAGGAGATGAATGTTGGGAACTGCTGCATGGTTTGCTATCATTCTGATTTGGATGATTGCACCATTCAGCACTTCAACTAGTTAGACTCAAAACGTTATGCGGCAAGTACTTGATGACGCTTCGTACTTAGTGTCAAGGCAGTCGCCTTGGGACCTTCGGGCCCAACGGCTGTTCTTGGACTGTGTATGGCATTGTATGGAAAGTGTGGCATTGCCACTGAGATATGTGTAAAGTCTGCGTTAGGCTTTCGAGCCATATGGACATATGTTCAAATGTGTGGCAAGACCACTTATGTGTAATTCGGGATGTGTATAGGCTTTAAGCCGACAAAATATGGTTAACTTTCTAAGTGTGGTATAACCACTTTATAATGTGCATAAATATATGTGTCGAGTGACACTTTGGATAAAATTGGCTGATAGATTCTAAGTGTGGTATAGCCACTTCACGGTGATGATAAAAATATATATGTCATTGGACACTTGAAGATGAATAAGCAGACGAGGACCTGAGCGTCCGTAAAGTGATTAAACGTTATTATTAAACGTAGAGTTAATATGCGGTATTTGTGAGATACCAGTATTACAGCCACTTGTGTAATTGTAGTGAAGGCAAATTATATGGCGTGAGATGCCAAAAGAAAATGAAGTAATATTGAGATGAAACGATGAAAAGGAACAGTAAGCATTCGCCTTATTAGATGGCTGAAGGTAGTACAGAGATACTGACCTTGTATGAACATTTTTAATACGACAGCATTCGTTGAATAAGAAGGAACATTATAACCTATATTTTTAACGGTTATGTCAAGATCATTAGGGTCATACAAAAGGCAAACGTGATGATTAACTTATCTTCAGTGTGAAATCATACAAAATGCGCTCTTCACATTCAGTGTATGTAATTGGAATAAATTATTTGTCGTCTTCAACAGACTTATATAAAGACAAAATTCTTTGGAGTTAATGTTCAAATACAGTTCACATGCTGGTGTTACTGTGGTTGATGAAATCTAATCTTGGCACACTATGAACACTCTATTATTCTGATATAAACTCAAAGAAGACGAAAATAACAATGAACTTTAGTGAAGAATAGTCACGTTTAAACCGTAAGTCATCCAATACGAACCCTGCAGTTCGCAGAAGATAATAAGGACAAATCAAGTTATGAAAAGGACATTCTTATAATAATAATTACGTATAGCCCAGTTCCAGAAACATGACAAACTTATTATCTTCGTATAATTGAAACGGAGCGAACGCGTCAATGAAGAACGAATAGGTACACTGTTCCCTTACGGCGACCAACATAAGGTTGTGCTTGAAGCTGGCGATCTCATCATGTCAATCTCATCATGTCAATCTCATCATGTCAATCTCATCATGTCAATCTCATCATGTCAATCTCATCATGTCAATCTAATCGCTACAGGAACCACTGCTACAAAAGTGCTAGGCTGCACGTTTCGTGCACAGGCGACCAGCAGCCTGTGTGGCCCCATGTTCTATAAGGAGTGAACATGGAAATTATGAGTTAAAAGAAAATTTGGAAAACTGCGGAAAGACAGTAGAGTCAAGAAAGTTCTTCTTCAGTTTGTGGTCATGCAAAATCGACACGACTGTCGCCAGGACCAAGTCCAGTCTTTTCCAGGTCAGTGCGGCAGCCTCGTGGCGTCTACCTGAGCTCTCTCCGGCTAGGTCCGACGTCGTAGGCTGGGCAATTTTAGAGAATGTCTTCAGGCATCCGGATTCCAGTTCCACGTGGACATTCAGTGATGTGAAATTCCTGAGGCAATAGAGGTGGCCTAGTAATCTGCAGTGGCAAGTTCTCAGGCGGAAAATGATAGTTTGCTGATGTCTATGAAGCTAATGGATTGGGTCAGATCTGTGATATATATATATATATATATATATATATATATATATATATATATATATATATATATATATATATATATATATATATATATATATATATATATATATATATATATATATATATATATATAATATATATATATATATATATATATATATATATATATATATATATATATATATATATATATATATATATATATATATATATATATATATATATATATATATATATATATAGTGTGTGTGTGTGTGTGCGTGCGTGCGTGCGTGCGTGCGTGCGTGCGTGCGTGCGTGCGTGCGTGCGTGCGTGCGTGCGTGCGTGCGTGCGTGTGTGTGTGTGTGTCTGTCTGTCTGTCTCTGTCTGTCTGTCTGTCTCTGTCTGTGTGTGTGTGTGTGTGTACGTGCGTGCATGCGTGTGTGTCCTTCCTTCTTCCATTGGTAGTTGTAATGGTTGTTGATGATAGTTTTAGCTTTTCGATAAGGCCGTGGTTAGCTTAATTGCTCCATTTTACTGCTAGTAACAAAAAGTAAGAATTAATCTAAATATTAAGATTGCTTCTCACTTTCTTCTTCTCCGCTTTTTTTGTTCGTTTGTCCCTGATGAAGAGTCTGAGATGGTAGTAACGCAAGCCATTTCTTTGTCCTTTGTCATTACAAGATATGAAAGATACCTATTTTCGTTCTCATGACCGGTGCGTGAGTTAATAAATTAGTTGGCTCAAAGTTGATTAATCCTGCTGCTCTCAGTATATATTGCTTTAATGGGAAAATGACAATTCTGTCTCAAATGATAACTGAGTTCATCAACATTCGAAGAGTGTATACATTTGTTTGTTTGTTAGAAAACACTCGAAAATATATTTTTGGAAAACATATACGATCAAGTAATCCGCCAACATATGATTTTAATTGTATTGCACTTTTTCTGCTGCATGTCCTGATTTCATTTCTTTCCTTTCCATGTCACCTTCATTGGAATTAACAAAACTAATCATGACATAAGGTCAAAGGTCAGTGTACCATAAACAGAAATTGAAAGGTTTTGCGTGCTTTTTTAATGGGTGTTCAATATAGCTTTCACTGTGCAATACCCACCGTTTCCGTATTTTTACGAAAATGCATCATGAAAAAATTGTAAAGCATACACATTCTGTTAATGGGTGTTCAATATAATTTTCACGGTGCAACGATTTCCGTATTTCCAGACAAACTGTCTGGATTGTTTCATTGTTGACTACAGGACGTTTTACTTAGACAATTAATAATATGCGGATATACATACATACGTACGTACATACATACATACATACATACATACATACATACATACATACATACATACATACATACATACATACATACATACATACATACATACATACATACATACATACATACATACATACATACATACATACATACATACATACATACATACATACATACATACATACATACATACATACATACATACATACATACATACATACATACATACATACATACAAGAATCTTTATTCTCCAGAAAATACATTGATATGTACTGACATGATTTAATAAAATACAACATGGCATATAGGAGAATCATTAGAATTTACATAAAGTAAATTTACATAAATTCATACAGCGTTAATGAGGGCTGTTACCACAAACATACATACATACATACATACATATATAAATACATACACGCACGCACGCACACACACATACATACAGATAATATCTTTATCTTTTTTCTCCATAAAATACATTGAGATGTACTGATATGATATAATAAAATACAACATACCAAATAGGAGAATCATTAGAATTAACAACAGTGTGGAATGCGTCTCATGTAGTTCGATATTGGTGTTGTGTGTGTGTGTGTGAGTGTGTGTTTTATTTTTTTTTTACATCGAAAATGTTCCTATCCTATATATTAGCATCTTTATTCTCCGTAAAGTGTATTAACATGTTGTGATGTGCTAAAGTAAATACAACAACATTGTGACATTAAAATACAGCATATCGTATAGATAAGATTCAATTACAGTATGATAAATTTCATATTACATACATTCATACATACATACATACGTAAATTATTCTATACTGGCTGAAATATTTTGAAGTTTTATAAGTCTTGTATACATCAAAACAGTTTGTCCAGTTTTGGGTAATGTGCTGACATGAGGAAATCGTACTATAACCAGACGGACGTACCAGACAGTGACTGGGAAATTAATGTACCGTAAAGTGGCGCACTATGCGGTTCGTGGAACAGAAATAGTTAACCAGATTGATTCGCTTTTGGAATTCCTTCCAGTAGATCTCAGCTCTAAATGTAGAGTCCATTGTTATGTTGTGAGGATCTCAGCTCTGAATGTAGAGTCCATTGTTATGTTGTGAGGATCTCAGCTGTGAATGTAGAGTCCATTGGTATGTTGTGAGGGGTTTCTTTTTTGCCATATGACGGTAACCCATAGCAGAAATTGTTTTAGGAGAGTGACGTGTTAGAGACCATTATATACTAGGTCCTGCTTTTTCATGAGGTGGAGGTGACTAGTTCCCTTCTTCGCTGTCTTTGCCTTCCCTAACTGACGAGCAGATTCAGGTACCCCATTTTACAGATGGGTAGACTTGAGAGTGTTACTAATAGGATTTGATCCCGCAACTCGGTAATTGTGCCACGAGTGGAAAGCGCTCTAACTCCTTAGCCAATTTGCCATATAGAAAATGTAAAGGGTTCGGGTTCTGTATTCTTTCTTTGTGGACTTTGAATACAGCGCTCGTTCATAGATCAACACCCTCTAGGGGTATATTCTGTCTCTTTCATGATATATTTAATCTTCATATTCTAAGCATCGAGATACAATCTTTCATTGGCGGAATTAGGTTTTTGCGGAGCCCTAGGCAAGAGTGAACTTGCGAAACTCCTTTTATATAAATTTATGTTGTATCAATAAGCATATATTTGTGATCCAGGCTCCTAAAAGCGCGAGATCCTAGGATATTGCTCCTTATCCAGGGCCGCTTTCCCCCACACCATCGGGGGGTGCGAGACTCATCTTCTGGGGGTGCGTGACATGCCAGATATTTTAGAAGGTGAACCATCACAAACACAATGATAATACACAGAATTCAAATGTGTTTGCACAAAATAGAACAGCAACAACGTGAATTCAATACCGAACTTTAGGCATTATTGTATACAGTATTTTCTCAAAACGTACTTTTATCTCATTTTTCTTATTTCTGTCTAACGTCTTGTCTTGTCTTTCTTCTTCTTTTCTTTGATCCTTAGCCGCCGACTGCCAAAGCAGTCAGTGGCCATCACGTCTGGTGGCGTCTTGGAGGGCAGCAACAAACTGCTTCCACTTTGTTCGGTCGGCGGCCATCCGTCGTACAGTGCCCCAGCTCTGGTTGATTCTTTGCATCTCGACCTCCATAGTTCTCCGCCAAGTTGTTTTTGGTCACCCTCTCTTTCGCTTTCCTTCGGGGGTCCATACCATAGCTGTTCTTGTGATGGCATCGGGATCTCTTCTGAAGAAGTGGCCAACCCAACTCCAGCGTTTGCTAGCTATGATGGTGTGCATGTCCTGTTGCTTACTCCGAGTAAGTAGTACTTTGTTGGTGATGGTATTCAGCCAAAAGATTCGGAAAATTTTCCTTAGGCAGATTGTGTAGAAGGAGGACAATGTCGACATTTCCTTCTCTGTTACTCTCCAGCATTCAGCACCATAAAGAAGCACAGAAAGTACACAGCTCTCGTATAATTTAATTTGGTGTTTGTGCTGGGAGACTTTTTCAGGCCATAAATCGAGAATTCCTCAGCAAGAGAGAGGTTGGTAAGAAAACGAAGATGGCTGTATACCGCTCCACTTATGTCCCAGTCTTGACATATGGATGCGAGTCATGGGCAATGACTACAACCCATAAAAGCCAGATCCAAACCTCAGAAATGAGGTATCTCAGGAAGGTGGTTGAAGTAACAAGAACAGACATGGTCCGCAAACCAGACGATACGTCAATGCCTAAAATCCCACTCCCTGCAGAACTAAGTAGAACAGTCCCAACTAAGATGGTTTGGCCATGTCTGCAGAATGGGAGAAGATCGGCTAACACGACAAGCATGGGAAACAAAGAGGCAGGGATCCAGACCCACAGGACGACCCAGAGTTCGCTGGGAGGACAACATTAGACAATCTTTGAAGGACCGAGGACTAGAATGGAACCAGGCCAGGAGGAAGACAGCCGATAGGATAGTCTGGCGCTCTGTTCCAAACCTCTACACCTCACGGTAGAAGGGGAACGACTAAGTAAGTAAGCTTGTGCTGTACCGAGAGGACTTTCAGATGTTGTTTAGCAAAGGCTGTTCTCGCTTTATTCATTCTGTTGTTGATGTCTTTGCTTGTTCCGCCGTCTGGTGTTACTATGAAATCCTAGGTATGTAAATGTGTCTGTCTGCTCCAGCTTCTGGTTCCATATTGTTATGGGCTCAGGACTGCCCACATTGAGTGTCATGACCTCTGTCTTCTTTAGACTGATGTTTAGACCCGCCTTTTGGCTATATTTATTTAGTATATTGGTTTTTTATTGGATGTGTTGATGTGAATGTGCGAGTAGTGTAATGTCATCTGCATATTCCAGATCTGCCACTGTAGAAAACGTTGCCCATCTAATTCCTCTTTGACTGCCCTCTGTTGTCTGGCTCAGCACCCAGTCTATGACTGTCAAAAATAAAGTTGTTGATAAAGGGCATCCCTGTCGTACTCCTGTCTTCACCTGAAAAGTTGGGTTGCTCAACCCAACATTGCATGTAAAGTTAGCATAGAGGCTTTTTATGATGGAAAAAAATGCAGCTGGGAATTCCATCAGCTCTCAGTATTTTCCATAGGCTGTCCCTATATATGCTGTCAAAAACCTTTTCAGAATCAACAAAGTTAATGTATAGCTGTCTCTGCCATTCCGAGCACTGCTCTATAATGTTCCTGAGGTTAATATATGATCTGCACATCTTCTGTTCTTTCTGAATCCTGCTTGTTCTTTCCTCAGTACTGCTTTTGAAATTCTCTGGATAATCATCCTGCTTAGTATTTTACTGGGAACTGAAAAGAAAGTAATTCTTCTGCAGTTGTTGCAGTGTGCAAGGTCTTTGATCCACCATTACTGAGCTTTAGCTCTTGATGATTCCTATCTAATTAAATTTACACACACGTACACCATACTTTGACGCCCAAATTGGAACCCACATAGGGCTGAGCTGGACATTTAAGTCACGGAATTAACAGGAAAGGGGTTTGTACAGAAGTAAATGGGTCCGTTCTGAAATCAGTATATCGATTTTAAAACACATGGACACACTAATGATATTAAATGAAACATTCATTTCTCGTTCCCCACAAGCTCGCGATGGAGTATACGCCTTCAAATGCATGCCACGTCTTCCTGTCATCTGCCTTCTGCTCAAAGTTGTGGCAGGGTTGCCACATAAGGTAGTCATGCTACCTGATGATGTATAATTAAACCAGGTTTTATTTATCCTCAACATTGAGCCTTTATTTCTTACAAATGTTTCGTCTTTCGAAACAGTCATTCACACACTTGTTTCCCTGACAGGGATGTTACAACACGTTAGTTTTTCTCTAATTTATTCTTGAAAACGCATTTACACAGTTCCTGTAGAAAAAATATAACAGGTAACATCTTCATGTTTCTCATAACACTGGTTTGATAATTTCTTTGACTGGTCATTACTTCTTTAATTATTGGTCACATCTACGATGTACCACAAAATGAAATAGAAACCGCTTGGGTATGTTTACTGCTGACTACCAGTGTTGGAAATTTTACCACGTCAAAAGGTCACTGTTATCTTCATAAAAAAATAACAGTTTCTTCTAGTTATTCAGTCTTCTCAGTTGAAAATTATAATATTGCGTCTGCCACTTCGTGGCATTATTCTTTTAACATCCCAAGAATTTGTTCGATTTGTGAACAAAACATGAACTTAATGATTATGTTCTGTAAAGCTCTATCTTGCTTAATTATCACGCGTCGAGATTGACTTTACCTTCGATGCTCATTAGAAACACTGATGTCGAACGGATTGTCGTCTTTGAAGATTCGTGCTTATTCCTTGATACTTCGTGGTGCTTGTCTCTCATCTGTAACAACAGGAAATGGGCCTCATGGTTAAAGCCATAATGACACAGCTAGAGAACTTGTCACAAGCTAAGCACGAACGGTAGGGAAGAGAAAGAGTGAATTCGCTCACCCGTATTTATAGGTCTTCTGTGACCTTATTAATTTCACGTCATTTACGTTTTCTATACTGCTCTTTATACTGTGACCTAATTAACCACCAAGATTCCTTTCGTACTACCCATACTTATGTCTCTTGTTCTTTAATATATAGCGCAGGTTATGTCTATTGCACTGTACGCGATTGTCACGGGTTTTCTCCTCTGCTATGCTGTAGTGGTCCACTAATGGATAAACATCGAGTAAAAAAATGAGGGTTTTCAAAGGCATCAACCTTCGCTTAAGATTTATCTAGGCAGAAGTATAAATAGAAGCTTGGTGCTTCTATTTCAGGAAATCTCACAGGGATTTTTAGAATTAAGTGTAACAACTGAGTCATTTAAATTTGTAATTTACTTGGTATTCTCTGCCTACTTCTGTGAGAAAATATGTTTTGACTCGTATTTTATGAGCCACCAGCTGAAAGTGACTCAGCAAATTATTAAATGCCTGTTTAGCTCTATATATTGTATTTTTTTAATGAGTCATACGTGAGCAGAACTTCAGTTCCCTCCTAAGTGATTAACTCAACTAATGATTTATATTTACATATAATAACATATATTTGCAGTGCCGGGTTAACTGCTCAGATTGCCTCGTCCAGTGTCCGTCCTAATGACCCGTCTGGTATAGGTGAATAGCATCGACTCCTAAAATAGTTCTTTAGTGTGTTATATATAACACATCTTGCTATGTAGAAGTGGATGATGGATAACCAGTAAACATCCAAGAAAATTACTGAAGGCTACAGAGAGATTGTATGGTTGTGAAAAATTGAGAACAACAAAAACAAAAGTCAAGAAGTTAAAGACTGTCATATATGGGTGCTTGTCTAGAATGGAAAGTTTGAAATGGTATGACAACGTCACAAATATGGAACTGATGAAAAGAACCATACAAGTGTCAGTAAAGCAAGAGATGAGAAGAAGACATTAGCCATGGATTGGACACAAATTGAGGAAACATGCTGATAGCATTACAAGGCAATCCGTGTTTTGAAATCGCAGGGTAAAAGAAGCAGACATAGACGGAATAACACATGGAGAAGAGAACTGGTCATTATTGAAAATGATGAGGTAAAACATGGAAATACCTGGAGCTGATGGTACGGGACAGGAAGACTTGAGATCTGTTTGTTGATGGCATATGTTTTTTGGTTAGCTGAGAGTTTGTGAATGAATGCAGGAACAAAGATATGTTTTTTGGTTAGCTGAGAGTTTGTGAATGAATGCAGGAACAAAGATATGTTTTTTGGTTAGCTGAGAGTTTGTGAATGAATGCAGGAACAAAGATATGTTTTTTGGTTAGCTGAGAGTTTGTGAATGAATGCAGGAACAAAGATATGTTTTTTGGTTAGCTGAGAGTTTGTGAATGAATGCAGGAACAAAGATATGTTTTTTGGTTAGCTGAGAGTTTGTGAATGAATGCAGGAAACAAAGATATTTTTTTTGGTTAGCTGAGATGCAGGAACAAAGTTTTTTGTGAATGAATGCAGGAACAAAGATATTTTTTTTTTTTTTGGTTAGCTGAGAGTTTGTGAATGAATGCAGGAACAAAAAAGATTTTTTTTTTTGGTTAGCTGAGAGAGTTTTTTGTGAATGAATGCAGGAACAAAAATGCAGGAACATTATTTTTTTGGTTAGCTGAGAGTTTTTGTGAATGAATGCAGGAACAAAGATATTTTTTTTTTGGTTAGCTGAGAGTTTGTGAATGAATGCAGGAACAAAGATATGTTTTTTTTGGTTAGCTGAGAGTGTTTTTTGTGAATGAATGCAGGAACAAAGATATGTTTTTTTGGTTAGCTGAGAGTTTGTGAATGAATGCAGGAACAAAGATATTTTTTTTTTGGTTAGCTGAACAAAGAGTTTGTGAATGAATGCAGGAAAAAAGATATGTTTTTTTGGTTAGCTGAGAGTTTGTGAATGAATGCAGGAACAAAGATATGTTTTTTTGGTTAGCTGAGAGTTTGTGAATGAATGCAGGAAAAAAGATATATTTTTTTTTGGTTTTAGCTGAGTTTTTGTGAATGAATGCAGGAACAAAGATATGTTTTTTTTTGGTTAGCTGAGAGATATGTTTTTTGTGAATGAATGCAGGAACAAAAGATATGTTTTTTTGGTTAGCTGAGAGTTTGTGAATGAATGCAGGAACAAAGATGTTTTTTGGTTAGCTGAGAGTTTGTGAATGAATGCAGGAAACAAAGATATGTTTATGTTTTTTTGGTTAGCTGAGAGTTTGTGAATGAATGCAGGAACAAAGATATTTTTTTTTGGAGAGTTTTAGAATGAATGCAGGAGATAGTTTGTGAATGAAATGAATGAATGCAGGAAAAAAAGATATGTTTTTTTTGGTTAGCTGAGAGTTTTTTTTGTGAATGAATGCAGGAACAAAGATATGTTTTTTTGGTTAGCTGAGAGTTTGTGAATGAATGCAGGAACAAAAAGATATGTTTTTTTGGTTAGCTGAGAGTTTGTGAATGAATGCAGGAAACAAAGATATGTTTTTTTGGTTAGCTGAGAGTTTTTGTGAATGAATGCAGGGAACAAAGATATGTTTTTTGGTTAGCTGAGAGTTTTGTGAATGAATGCAGGAAACAAAGATATGTTTTTTTGGTTAGCTGAGAGTTTGTGAATGAATGCAGGAACAAAGATATGTTTTTTGGTTAGCTGTGAGTTTGTTAATGAATGCAGGAACAAAGATATGTTTTTTGGAGTTTTAGCTGAGAACAAAGATATGTTTTTTGGTTAGCTGAGAGTTTTGTGAATGAATGCAGGAACAAAGATATGTTTTTTGGTTAGCTGAGAGTTTGTGAATGAATGCAGGAACAAAGATATGTTTTTTGGGTAGCTGAGAGTTTTGTGAATGAATGCAGGAACAAAGATATGTTTTTTGGTTAGCTGAGAGTTTGTGAATGAATGCAGGAACAAAGATATGTTTTTTTTTGGTTAGCTGAGAGTTTGTGAATGAATGCAGGAACAAAGATATGTTTTTTGGTTAGCTGAGAGTTTGTGAATGAATGCAGGAACAAAGATATGTTTTTTTTTTGGTTAGCTGAGAGTTTGTGAATGAATGCAGGAAAAAAGATATGTTTTTTTTTTGGTTAGCTGAGAGTTTGTGAATGAATGCAGGAACAAAGATATGTTTTTTGGTTAGCTGAGAGTTTGTGAATGAATGCAGGAACAAAGATATGTTTTTTGGTTAGCTGAGAGTTTGTGAATGAATGCAGGAACAAAGATATGTTTTTTGGTTAGCTGAGAGTTTGTGAATGAATGCAGGAACAAAGATATGTTTTTTGGTTAGCTGAGAGTTTGTGAATGAATGCAGGAACAAAGATATGTTTTTTGGTTAGCTGAGAGTTTGTGAATGAATGCAGGAACAAAGATATGTTTTTTGGTTAGCTGAGAGTTTGTGAATGAATGCAGGAACAAAGATATGTTTTTTGGTTAGCTGAGAGTTTGTGAATGAATGCAGGAACAAAGATATGTTTTTTGGTTAGCTGAGAGTTTGTGAATGAATGCAGGAACAAAGATATGTTTTTTGGTTAGCTGAGAGTTTGTGAATGAATGCAGGAACAAAGATATGTTTTTTTGGTTAGCTGAGAGTTTGGTTTTTGGTTAGCTGAGAGTTTGTGAATGAATGCAGGAACAAAGATATGTTTTTTGGTTAGCTGAGAGTTTGTGAATGAATGCAGGAACAAAGATATGTTTTTTGGTTAGCTGAGAGTTTGTGAATGAATGCAGGAACAAAGATATGTTTTTTGGTTAGCTGAGAGTTTGTGAATGAATGCAGGAACAAAGATATGTTTTTTGGTTAGCTGAGAGATTTTTTTTTTGTGAATGAATGCAGGAACAAAGATATGTTTTTTGGTTAGCTGAGAGTTTGTGAATGAATGCAGGACAAAGATATGTTTTTTTTTGCTGAGAGTTTGTGAATGAATGAATGCATGGAACAAAGATATGTTTTTTGGTTAGCAAAGATATGTTTTTTGGTTAGCTGAGAGTTTGTGAATGAATGCAGGAACAAAGATATGTTTTTTGGTTAGCTGAGAGTTTGTGAATGAATGCAGGAACAAAGATATGTTTTTTGGTTAGCTGAGAGTTTGTGAATGAATGCAGGAACAAAGATATGTTTTTTGGTTAGCTGAGAGTTTGTGAATGAATGCAGGAACAAAGATATGTTTTTTGGTTAGCTGAGAGTTTGTGAATGAATGCAGGAACAAAGATATGTTTTTTTTGGTTAGCTGAGAGTTTGTGAATGAATGCAGGAACAAAGATATGTTTTTTGGTTAGCTGAGAGTTTGTGAATGAATGCAGGAACAAAGATATGTTTAGCTGAGAGTTTGTGAATGAATGCAGGAACAAAGATATGTTTTTTGGTTAGCTGTTAGCTGAGAGAGTTTTTTTGTGAATGAATGCAGGAACAAAGATATGTTTTTTTGGTTAGCTGAGAGTTTGTGAATGAATGCAGGAACAAAGATATGTTTTTTGGTTAGCTGAGAGTTTGTGAATGAATGCAGGAACAAAGATATGTTTTTTGGTTAGCTGAGAGTTTGTGAATGAATGCAGGAACAAAGATATGTTTTTTTGGTTAGCTGAAGTTTGTGAATGAATGCAGGAACAAAGATATGTTTTTTGGTTAGCTGAGAGTTTGTGAATGAATGCAGGAACAAAGATATGTTTTTTGTGGTTTGAGAGTTTGTGAATGAATGCAGGAACAAAGATATGTTTTTTGGTTTGCTGAGATGAATGAATGCAGGAACAAAGATATGTTTTTTGGTTAGCTGAGAGTTTTGTGAATGAATGCAGGAACAAAGATATGTTTTTTGGTTAGCTGAGAGTTTGTGAATGAATGCAGGAACAAAGATATGTTTTTTGGTTAGCTGAGAGTTTGTGAATGAATGCAGGAACAAAGATATGTTTTTTTGGTTAGCTGAGAGTTTGTGAATGAATGCAGGAACAAAGATATGTTTTTTGGTTAGCTGAGAGTTTGTGAATGAATGCAGGAACAAAGAGTTTGTGAATGAATGCAGGAACAAAGATATGTTTTTTGGTTAGCTGAGAGTTTGTGAATGAATGCAGGAACAAAGATATGTTTTTTGGTTAGCTGAGAGTTTGTGAATGAATGCAGGAACAAAGATATGTTTTTTGGTTAGCTGAGAGTTTGTGAATGAATGCAGGAACAAAGATATGTTTTTTGGTTAGCTGAGAGTTTGTGAATGAATGCAGGAACAAAGATATGTTTTTTTGGTTAGCTGAGAGTTTGTGAATGAATGCAGGAACAAAGATATGTTTTTTGGTTAGCTGAGAGTTTGTGAATGAATGCAGGAACAAAGATATGTTTTTTGGTTAGCTGAGAGTTTGTGAATGAATGCAGGAACAAAGATATGTTTTTTGGTTAGCTGAGAGTTTGTGAATGAATGCAGGAACAAAGATATGTTTTTTTTTTTGGTTAGCTGAGAGTTTGTGAATGAATGCAGGAACAAAGATATGTTTTTTGGTTAGCTGAGAGTTTGTGAATGAATGCAGGAACAAAGATATGTTTTTTGGTTAGCTGAGAGTTTGTGAATGAATGCAGGAACAAAGATATGTTTTTTGGTGAGAGTTTGTGAATTGCAGGAACAAAGAGTTTTTCGGTTTGCTGAGAGTTTGTGAATGAATGCAGGAACAAAGATATGTTTTTTGGTTAGCTGAGAGTTTGTGAATGAATGCAGGAACAAAGATATGTTGATTGAATGCAGGAACAAAGATATGTTTTTTGGTTAGCTGAGAGTTTGTGAATGAATGCAGGAACAAAGATATGTTTTTTGGTTAGCTGAGAGTTTGTGAATGAATGCAGGAACAAAGATATGTTTTTTTGGTTAGCTGAGAGTTTGTGAATGAATGCAGGAACAAAGATATGTTTTTTTGGTTAGCTGAGAATTTGTGAATGAATGCAGGAAC
>JAMPIV010010203.1:0-154781 GCA_024509875.1 Oreohelix idahoensis
GGAAAAAACCCATGTGTCCAGCACCACTGAGAGTCGTGAGCGTGCTGCAAAATTCTAACTCTCATATCCTTGGGTACAAGAATCTGAGAAAGTCAAGGACTTGCGGATTCTTTGTGCCATACGTACAAGTTACGCCATTCTTCATTGTAATCCAAGATTTTACGATTTTTGTCTTTTATTCGATAACCTTTCGTTTAGCAAGAGTGAAGAATTTATTTAGAGTGGGATCATCTTTTTGCTGTTTATAAATTGATGTCACGAAGATTACTAAAGGGATCATCTTGGTTATGTAGCACTTCATTATCTACAATAGATGAAGTTTGAGCATATTAAAGCTTGAGCCCTTGTGACTAACTGCATTTACAGTTTGCAAATTTTGATTTTTCCCAAACGGAAATTAGTTTGCGGAGTGCATTCTTTGACTATCCGTGAATGTGACCCGATGATAAGATCATCGTTCGGATTTGCGCAAAAGACATGCTTGGAACCATCTCCTTAAGGAAAGATTAGCAATACTTAATATAGCAGTAGAGTATTCTTTTCTCTATGGTGGCCGCCAATGTACACATTTGACTACTTTTCCTGTACACGAGAAGGATCAACGAGTGAACTGCCTAACACCAATGAGGTGCATCCAGAATTAAAAAGAACTTGATACTAAGATTGTCATTTACTAAACCTTTGTGTAAGTCAAAGAACCTCTTCCTCATGCGCGATTGACGCAGGAGAGCGGAAGAGGAATGGCCGCAAATTAAAGTGGAAACCGTAGGTTGGTTCCCCCCCCAAAAATTTTGTTTTATTAAAATTTTGGGGGTTTTTTTTTTGAATTTGCATTGGGGGCACTGAGATGCTCTCCCAAAATCAAAAGCGGCACATGCCATATTATAGAGTCCTCATTATCTTTTATTCTGTTTATTGCCTTCATGGGAACACTTCAGAGCAGAGTTTGCCTGGAAATGAGATTTATGTCTTTTAGTATTGTGCTCTACCTCGATTAATCATTTGCCTCTGTAATTAGTATTGTTAGCTTTATTGTAACCCCTATTTGGGTTTTGAGTCTTAGTTCTCGATGGTTACCATTATCATATTCCATTAATAATGAGTATCCTCTGTAATTATGAGCTTTTGTCTCCATGACGGAAAACATTGGATAATTTCTATATAGACTTCCTTGCGGAAATTTTCATAATTGTGACCACTCCCTGAATCGAGGCTGTCGTCTCGTCTCCATTATAGAAGAAGAACCCAGAATTCTTGTTTACCTTGGTTTTGATACCTATTATGGTTACTTCTTTTTATCAAACCTTTTTGAGGTCCATGAACTTTGTGTGAATAGTTAGGGAATTGTATGGGTGTTGCTGAAGTCACCTGGAAACCCTCCTTAAATCATAATGTTTGCCAAAAGTCACGTCAGGGTGTGCAGTGACATATTGGGAACAATATTCTTCCATTTCTTTTAGAGATTTGGGTTTACGCTCATGTATAAATTCAAGGAAAGGTTTGTTCACACATGACATAATCTTATCTCTGAGCAACAAATCGATAGGTGCTTCATATGTTCTCCCTGTTTTTGGATAGCTCAATCCATCTTGTAAATGTAAGACATGTCCTTTGCAATGAATTCTTTCTGATAAACTCCCACACCTGCCTCAGCACCATTGTCTTAAACAATCTACGATAACCTTCTTCTGATAGTTGAAATTTTTTTTTAATCAAGTCTGCCTAATAACCTCATAAATTATCTTTGTCAGCCTCTCTCAACCAAACATACCTGGTCAGAGAATCACCTCTTAAAGTCTCTGATAACTGATTAGCATATTGTGCTTATTCCACCATTATGAGTTCGCAAGCACTTCACATCTACTAGCCAGAATGTATATCGTCACTGGACGAATATGAAAGCGGTAGCATTGACCTTATAAGTAAGAAGGTTTACTCATTACTACCAGTTGACTGACTACCACCACTTCACATTTAGTCAATTTTAAATTCATCAACTTGTAACTGCTTTATATGCCCAGGACGCTCAAACCAAGTTGCATGTAATTCCTCAGCCGGTAACCAAGGATTATGTAGCCCCCTTGATCATGTAGCCATTTTCTTCATCCGCTGCATGAAATCACATTCCTTCATCATCTTCAAACCTTGTTCCCACGGAGTGCATCTTTAAGTGGACCAAATAGATGAAAAATCAGAGGGTGCCAAATCGGGACTATAGGGTGGATGGGGTAGTACAGTCCAACCCAATTTGGTGATTGGCTTCCCCGTGTGTTTGCCAGACTTGTGTGTGAGGTCAACTGCATTGTCGTGAAGGAGAAGCAGTAGTCCTATCCTGTTGGATTCTTTGTGCGAGCGGCCGAACTCTGCGAAAACGTTGATTGAGTTTTTTCAATGTCTTAATGTAAGCTTGCGAATTGATTGTCTCTCCTCTTGGCATAACGTCCACAAATATCACACCTTCAATGTCCCAAAAGACAGTGATCATGACCTTTCCAGCTGAAGGAATTGTCTTGAATTTCTTTCTTCCTGGTGATTGCGGATGATGACCACTCCATTGGACTGTCCCTTTTTGTCTCAGGTTCCAAATGATGTGTGCCCAGGTTTCGTCACCTGTAACGATCTTTAGCCAAAAAGTTCTCTCCATCAGCATTGAAACGCTCCAACAATTCAGAAGAAATTGCTTTCCTTTGCAATTCTATCGGTGGTCATTTGTGAGACTTCGAGGAACCCATCTTGCGCAAACCTTAGAAAATCCGAGATTTTTATAACTGCATTTGCACTACCAATGCTGACTGACAGCTGTAAGGCCAATTGTTGAGTAGTGATTCGCCTATCATAAGAATAATGCCCTCAGCGCATTTCAACATTTCTGCGTTGGTGGCTGTGGCAGGACGTCCACACAGCGCAGGCCGATCAAGAGCTCCGTATCTCCACTTCCTGATTCTTTGATTCTCTGAACCCAGCGACTGACTGTACTCCTGTCGACTGCAAAACTTCCATACACATCACATAGACGCTTGTGAATGTTCACAACAGTTTCCTTCTCTGCATAACGAGAAATTCTATCACAATTCGCTGCTTATAACGCAAGTTGCTAACACGCTCCCTAACTAATCTATTCTGACTAAAAACTACATCCAAATCTAATAACTAAACCTACCGACCTATTTAATTTATCTATTTATCTCTATCTATTTATCTTTTTAAAGTCGATTTCAAAACGAAGTATGCTTATGAAATTAGTGTCTATCAATCTAATATGTTCAATCATAATAGTAATGTCTGTCCCTAACTGTGACTGTCTGTGTCTCTCACGGAGAGTTGTATGTTTGTCAATTTACTGTGGTGTCTGTCACTTCACTGTGTCTGGTCATATGTTCTCATCACTGCTTTCTTTCAATGTTCTATCTCTGTAATTGCCTGTCTCTAAAAACTGTTGAGTTCTGTACAAAACTGTCCCTCACTGTGTCCTGTCTTCAATCTGTGTCTCTCACTCAAAATCTATGTCTGGTTCTCTCACGTTGTCTGTCTGTCCCTCACTGTGTCTGTCTAGTCTCACTGTGTTTGTATCTATCTTAACTGTGATTTATCTGTCTGTCCCTCACTTTATCTTGTCTGTAAACATTTACTGACAAATTTCTGTGCATGTCTGTCTCCTCACTCGTGTCTGTCTGTCATCCCTGTATTGTCGGTACCTATCTCACTGTGTCTGTATGTCCACTAACTTTTCTATGTTATCTCCATCACTGTATCTGTGCTGACCTCACTCTGCTTACGACCATTTCTGTATCATGTACTGTCTTCACTGTCTGTCTGTCTGTCAATCTCCTGTCTAACTGTCCCTCACTGTGCTTGCACCATTTATTGTCATATCTATCCATCACTGTCTCTGTCTGTCCCTCACTGTGGTTTTCTGTCTGTACCAACACTAAAAACGATGTGTCTGTCTTTTGTCCCTCAACTGCTATCTGTACTGTTCCCTAAACTGTGTCTGTACTGGTCCCTCCAATACTGTATAATCTGACTACACTGTGTCTGTCTACCTACCATACTAGTATCTGTATGTTCCCCCACTGTACCAGTCCCCAACTGTCGTCTGTCTGTGTATCCCATCAACTTACTCCTGTCATGTCCCTCACAACGGTGTATCTGTAAAGACCCTCACTTTGTATCTGTGACAATTGTCAACGTGTGCCTGTCCCTAACATGTATACTCGATGTAAAAACTACACTGTATCTGTCACTCTACTACAACCCCTGTCATCTGTCCCTCTCTGTATCTGTCTTCACTTGTGCCCTACTGTATATGTCCTTTCACAAAAAAGCACTTGCAAATAGTCTTGTTGTCACTAACTGTGATAATCCCTCTGTACCTCACTGTATCCTGTCTAAAACTAACTGGTATCATGTCTCTCACTCTGCATTCCCCATTTAGGTGCATTGTCTGTTACTTCTAAAAAACAGTGTCTGTTTCTGTTCTCTCACTGTATCTGTCTACCTCATCAAAAAACTGATCATCTGGTTCTGTACCTTCACTGTGTCTGTCTGTCCTCACTGTATCTGTCTGTCCCCTCTTTGTATACTTCCCCATCACTGTCTTAACTAATCAATTATGTGCAATTATGTCTTCCCTCAAACTCATACACATTCTGTCCTACCCTCATCTGATGAGTCTGTCTGTAACTAACTGTATCTATTACCTCACTGTGTCTGTCTGTCACAAGATTACCCACTAACTGGTCGTCTGGGTCTGGACTCACTGTAGTCTTTCTTGCCCTCTAACTGTATCTGTCTTTCCAAACAAAAGACTGTTTCTGTAACTGTCCTACTCAACTGTGTCCTTGTCTGTCCCTCACTGTGTACTGTCACTCACAATCACTGTATCTGTCTTCATATCCCTCATTATTATCAGCATATCTGTCCAGTCCCCACTGTGCTTGCACAATTTAAACTGCGACTGCATGTCTGTACTCTCACTGTCCATCTGTCCCTCCTACGACTAATGTCTGTCCAAAATACACTAATGTCTTGTCTGTCCTCAGAAAAAAACTTGTCTAGTCTGTCTCCTGACTGTGTCTATCTGACAGACCATCCCACTGTGAATATCTACCTCTGTCCCTCACCTTCTCTGTCCCTTCTGCCTCTATGTCCCTCACTTGTTTTTTCTTCCATCACTGTATTCTTAATCTGTCTCTGACTGTTAACTGTACTGTCAAAGGATAACTCACTGTGTTCTTCTGTTCTGTCAATATCACTGTGTCATCATTCTGTCTCACTGTCTAAGGTCTGTCCAGTCATTGTATCTTTCTGTCCCTCACTATTCTGTCGCCTGTCTAAATCACTGTTTCTGTCTGTCCCTCCACTAAGCTGTCTGTCTTGATTCCATCACTGTGTCTTGTCTGTATACTGTGTATGTCTGTGTCCATTATGTAATATGTCAAGTCCCTCACTATTGTCTGTCTGTGTCACATCACTGTTTGTCGTGAATATTGTCCATCAACTGTGTTTCTGTCCATAATTACTAGGTCTGTCAATTGGTAAAATTAACTTTTTTGTCTGTTTGTTCACACGCGTAGCACTGTGTCTGTCCGATTTCCTGATCCCTTTCACTGCCATTGCACTTAATTTCTGTGCAAATGTTGTCTAAATCACTGTGGTCTGTCTACATCATTCTCAAGTGGCTCCTGTTCCGATCTGTCATTCTGTTCCAACCTTATCCAGGCCAACTTCGTTTGTTGTTTGTCTCCCTTTCTTCAAAAAAACCTGTCTTGTCTTTGTCTCTGTCCCTTTATTTCTGTTTTCTTGTTCTCATCTTTCCCTCTTTTCTATGACCAATCTTTTGTCTCTATTATTTCTTTCCCACTTAATTTGTCTCCACCTCTCTGTTATTGCAATTAAATTATGTCACTGTGTTACTTTACTTCTATTTATGTCTACCATTCTTCATCTGTACAACTTTTCCCTTTTATCTATGGCTCTGTTTAAAACTCTTTCCCACTTTTTTACTGTTCCTTTCCCTCTCTATGTGTTAAATGTTACTAAATGTAATATTTTTTCCATTATTTGTCCATGTCATTTTTCTATCCTTTTGTCCGTTTCTTTCTCTATGTCTGTACTGGGTTCCTTTTTTCCTCTTGTCTCGCTTCTGCGTAATTATCTCTATCTTTGTTTGCTAATCTGTATCTCTTTCTGATAGTATCAAATATACTTTTTCTTTGTCTTTTGCATTCTATTTCCTCCTCTAAGATTTTCCCATCCTTTCTATCAGTCTATTTTCCATCTCTTCTCTTCTCTCTCTCGTTTATCCTATCT
Source organism: Oreohelix idahoensis (assembly GCA_024509875.1). Classification (NCBI taxonomy): domain Eukaryota; kingdom Metazoa; phylum Mollusca; class Gastropoda; order Stylommatophora; family Oreohelicidae; genus Oreohelix; species Oreohelix idahoensis. Next base: position 6,313 of record JAMPIV010010203.1, read on the forward strand.
TCCTCTTCCTATCAATCTCTCTTCTTCTCTTCTCTTTCATTCTTCTCTCTCTCTCTCCTTACTCTGTATCTGTTCGTCCTGTGTCCCTGTCCCTTTCTGAGGTCTTTCTTTCCTCCCGCGAGCTTTGTCACTGTCTCTGTCTCTTCTCGTTCTATAATGTGGGTCCCTTTACCTTCTATTATTTTTTTCTTGTCATCCTTCTATGTCTCTCTTTCTCTCATTTCTGTTTCTAATCTAGACTACTTATTCCAGTTCCCCTTTCTGAATAATTATCGCATGTAAGTGATATCCTATGGTGTCTCTATCTGCTTCTATTCTGTTCCTTCATGAACCTTCTTCAATAAATCTCAAAGAGTCTTCTATATTTTACCCTATGTTATATGATATTTTCTCGTTCTCCAGTCTAAGCCATATACATCTACAAATACGATATAAGATAAGAACCCATCTACACCTAAACACATAATACAATATATGGACCCATATCATATCTAAATACTATCTAATAACTTCGTAAAATAAAGATATTCCTTCTTTCTCCTATCTATCTCCTATATAATATCTCTCTCTATAAATCTGTATCTCTAGTATATCTTACACTTTACCTTATCTACCACACACAACCACACATTGTATCTACATTGTCTCACACACACAACTCTATGTCTTACTTTACACACTACTGCCAGTTCATTTACACCTTTTCTCTTGCATTTTACTGACTATCACACTACCCTATGCACGGTAACACTCACTACACACTATCACACAGCATATTATTTTTACGACAGTGTTTATATACAGCATTTAGTCTAGTCCTTACCCGATCTTCACTCCACTACCACATAATACTCATCACGGCCTTTCCATCACTCCCACCACACTATGTGACCTCAGTACCCCGTATATTTCACGGCACTAGGTAAACATCTTGCACTACGACTTTTGTAAATCACTTACATATGGTAATAAACACCACCCACTTGGATAGAACAGTTATTCACACAATATTTCAATGACCTATACAGAGTTACCGTCAACTACGTCTAATAAATCATAATATCGCAATTACTGACGCCAATGAGTAATTACAATCTGTTTACGTACATGTTTGCAAGACGTTAAAGCAGTGTCGCCCATACTCTAGCCATACATGAAGAATTTTAAGTGTACTGGTGAGATTTATTTTTTTCTATGCGTAAGCAGTTTGGCAGTACCTCAAACAAGACCCCTAGCTACATCGAAGGGCAACATCAAACCTTATAAAAATTATGAATGGCAAGGCCCAGTCGACTTTACGATCTCAGTAGATGGCCTGTCAATGGAAGAATAGTATGATATGCACCAAATTAATTATATATATAAAGTATATATATACTGAAGCACATTAAAAACGCACCACTATTATATATACTGATGCCGAGAAGCTGGCCAAAAAAAGTGTGGGAATGGATTTTCCCCGTGTTTGCCATGAGGTAGAGAGCGAATGGCTGCTGGAATGGAAAGTGCATGATTCAACCCATGGGTGTGTGTACAGACTACATGAAAACGATGAAAGTTACACGTGCAACACGATTCTCAACAGCTATGACCCTGAAAATGTGTACGCGTTGTGGCAGTATACTCGGTATAAAAAGGCCGTTGAGACAAAACACCCAGTACATGTGCTTGAAATGCCACGACTATCTGAAAACGACCGCCAACGAGCCATTGGTATGTTGGAGACCGGAATGAGCTCGCAATGGCCATTGCCAGAAGGATGAATTGCCACCACAGCACTATTGTACGTCTCAATGAACGTTACGGAACCACTGGCAGTGCCCGGGATAGACTTCGGAGTGGCCAACCACGAGTTACTACCCCTGCGCAAGATCGTCATATTGTGCTGAGTCACCTAAGGAATTGACTCTCCCGGCAAGTCAAACAGCAAGAGCAATAGTGGGTAGACATGGGCAAGTCTCTCGAATGACAGTCATACCACCACTCAGAGATACAGACCTTACTGCAAGACGACCTTATGTTGGGCCAAACTTGACTCACAGACATCGTTAGCAGCGCCTGCAATGGGCAGAGCAACATATCAGATGGACTAGACTGCAGTGAAATGCTGTCCTATTCACAGACGAGAACAGATTCAACATATCCTTTGCAGATGGACGTATGCGGTTTTAGCGACTGTGTGAAGAGCGCTTTGCAGATTGCTGTGTCAACCGATTTCGAGGTGGCAGTATTCACATTTGGGGAGGATTCAGTTTTCACCATCGCTTGCCTCTTCAAGTCTTCCGTGGAAATGTTAATGCTGTGACATATCGAGATGAGGTTCTGGATGCACTGGTTGCTCCTGCGTTCACAATTTATCCAGACTTGCAGCTTCTCCAGCAGGATAACGCACGTGCATTTTTTTTGTATTTTTGGTTTTCTCCCTTGCCTGCACAGAATGCAATGAATTTCATAACAATCAAATGTACAAATTAATGACCAGCATGGATTCATAGGAAAATGAATAAAGATTCCAAATATGTAAACTTGTACCACACGTTATATTTACATTTCACACTCTGTTCCTGGATTATACAGGTGGTGCGTTTTTAAATGTGCTTCAGTATATTTTAAGCACAGCCTGTAATGCCACTAAAAACCCAAAAGTATTTTCCAAGAGTTTAATTCAACAAATTTAAACATCAAATTGACAAAAAGCGTGGGGCGCTGATTCGGCATGAAATTAACTTCTGCTTTATATACTTCAATTAGACACTTATGGATAAAATATAATGATAAGCGCTTAAGAGCCCCACGCGTATTGTCAACCCTTTTTGATGTTACATTTTTTGACTGCAAGCTATAAACTCCTTGACAATTTATTTTTGGGTTTTTAGTGCATTGAAAGCGTGTTTTTAAAATTTTTTTTTATATTGTTTTATCTATTTTGCCTTTAAGTCTACATCTCAGTACATTAAATATAAAAAAACAAACAATTTTATTTGTCAGTTCACAACAGAACAAAACAGCATTTAACTAGTTTTGTATTAACTACGCGACAAAACTTGGCTGGTTGTGTTGTTTTATTGTAAATGGGGGATTAAAAAAAAAAAAAAAGTGTACAATAACGTCTATTTTGACGAAATCATGGTGCACTTTTTATAACTCTCGTCCCCTCCGGCAGAATCACTTCATTTCTTCATTTTTCTCACTCATTGTCCTATTATTTGGCATATTTAATTGTCCTTACATTCTTTTGCCGTGACCGCGCCCAGATGTTTGTTTACATTTCACCAGGTGAACTGTAACAATAACCATGTTGATTACACCGGTCAAGACGGTAATACGTTTTATTACTTGAGTCGCCTTTGCCCACTTTTTGATTGAGAGTCGATCTCTACTGACATAATACGACCCGGCAGGGTATGAAACAGAAAACCAGATTTGCCGTCTAAGAGATCCGGCTGAGGGGTGGGCGAAAACACGGGTGATAATGAGATAAAAGCTTCCGCCGGCCTATCCCTGTGTAATTATTACAGATGACCTGGCAGAGGAGACAATCTGAGCGAAGTATTACAGCATTATTAGAAAGAGGTCCACGTGAATGGAATTTTTTAAAATGTGTAATATTTTAAAACACACAGGGGAAAAGTATGATTTAACACGTCTACCCACATAAGTGAGATTGGATTGGTGTAAAGGGAGGAGCAGGGGAATACTCAATGGTTTTTATTGGCCAATCTTTGGAAGTAAAATCTGGGATTTGACCTGAGATATGAGAGATATATATCTAGCGAAATCAGAGTCACAGATCAGACTGCTTAGCCACGTCCGCCAGCATTCAACCAAGCCCGAAAGAGAAGTATCAAGACAAAGGATCAAAAATTATTAAGTGACGTCGTAGTGTTTGGGCAAGGGTTTACAACTTAACAAGTATACACGCATTTTTAAATTACAAAGACTGGAAACTTAAAGGAACAAGGATCGAAGTATGTTGCGCAAGTTTAAACTTAAAGTAAACCCGCATTGCTAAATTAATAGATGGAGTCCTAAGGATTCAGATCACCCGTATAAGAGGAATTCTAAATTTTACAGAACAAGTGATTTGAAAGCATCAATTTGCTGCGTCCATTTCTAACTGTGCCGGGTGGATTGTGTCCCAAAAAGTTTAATTTGGGGTAAGTGTAATACAATTTATTTTACAAATGTGAATTTGACTTTGTTTTCTTGATAAGTGGTCTATATATATGACGGTGGGGGTGGCCTGGAAACCGCAACATATGAAAATAGGTATATTTCATACACCTCTACAGCAGCGCTGGTGATCGCCTTCTTGGCTAGTCGTACAGAAAATCGACAGCTGGAGGGTGACCCCAGAATACTACTGTGAAAGCAAGTGATGGAGTGATTGTTTTCATCACAGGGTTGTGCATCTAGTGAAGTCATTTCAATGTGGGCGATCTATGTACATGGCTAACTATAATTCAGGCCACATCATTGATTTCGCTATGGCCAAAGGCACATATTTTCCCAGTATAATACCCCGAAGATTATTTGGTGATTTCTAATCATCTTTTCCCTGCGTTACGCTGTGTATACTCAAAAATCGAAATTTAATTGTTCAGAGAGACTAACCACTGGTCGGTGGGACAGCGAGACCATGCGCCTGTTAATTTTGCAGTGCACAAATTGTATTTAGCCAGGCGACATGTGTTCTTTTTTTGTCTAAATGTCGAGGAACGAAGCTATCAGACCGTTTCGGGTGAAACGAAGCTATCAGGACTGTTGAAGAGGCATCTTCATCACAAAAGAATTGTCGAAACCAAGGCTGGAGGGACATACTTCTACGTGCTAAGTGCATGTTAATATGGTTACCAGCTAAACGGACATTACATTTTATTTTTAATTTATAATCCTTCATACCAAGTCCGATGAAGACAATTTGATTTTACATCTACAAATTCATCCATCATTTCATCGCTATTTTAACCTGTTAAAATTAATTGATTATTAATGTGATGAAGTTTTTTATAACGAAAACAAATTTATTGTTGAGTCAGTTTTTATAGGGTATGAAAGATACGTATGAGCAAGTCTCTTTTATATATATATATTGATATGTATTTATTTATATAGATATATATATATATTATATATACTATATATATATTATATATATATATAAATATATTTATATTAAATATTATATATATATACATCTTGACATAACATTTACAGCAAATAAGTATAAAAGGATTTGTGCTGGATTTTAACCACCTGTGGGGCTTGAACGGGCTAAAAACCGTTTGCTTAATTCTTCACAAAATGCGGCGGATCAGATATAAAAGTTAACAATTGCTCTGCCAATGCTCTGCCAATGCCGCATTGTTTCTTGACGTCTGAAATTATCTTATGTAAACTCACTGGGGGATAGAAGCGTCATTACCCTTCTAATTTACAACTCTGACAAGAGTAATCTTGTGCGAAGGTAGACCACCTTTGACGACCCATCCATTTAGGGTGATACTCATGGCGTTTTAGCCACAGTGGACCACTACTATAAAGCAGGGAGGCAATCCGTGACAGTCTTTATTAGGACGAAGTGTTAGGAAAATTGCTAACGTTGCGCGGCCGCATGGTCTTCGTCGGGGTCAGTCGAACCTAAATCTCAAGGAAAGAAAGCGAGAGCTAAGTGAGAAACATGAAAAATAAATGAAAATGGTACAAATAACTTCATCAGGACGGAATCGTGCGGGTAAACACTCAAAATGGCGTCTGGTTCTGTTATTTCTCACTATTTTGGTGATACATTAGCTTTACTGCGCATGTGTGATGACGAACTCGGCTGACCTGAACTTTGTTGTAACTTCTTGTAAAACGAGACTTCTTTAACGTGGATTCATTAGCTATGCAAACTGTTCCACACAGGAAGGGCAAAAACACGTTTGCTCTGATTGATATGCGGACAGTTTACCTATCGTTCATTCTGGTCATCGCATTGATTTAAGGAGAGATTAAATCACGCCCACTAACATCTCTTGAACAATCATAGGCAGGTATTTTAAATTAACTTGGCCATGTGCGGGGAGCGGTGGGGGGGGCGTTGCCAGAATCAAACAGATAATGCGACCACGATCAAAGAGACAGACTGAGGGATTTCAGGGGAGGACTATCGGCGCTATCAAAGACAGTAGTGGTCCCTGATACGAGACTCAGTTTCTTGCCGCTATTTTCGCGCCTTCGGTGGTCGCCAACTACCGAAAGAACCCCGTTACGAGGGAAAAGAAAGGCGGGAACGGGGGAAGCCGAAACGGGCAGCAGCGAGCGGAGATAGATACGGGAAGACCTAGGGGGCGGCTTCCTCCCCTTGATTTGGCGGTCAGATCCCCAAAAGTTCCTGGAATGAAAAAAGCTGTCAAGTTTTTCATGTCCCACTCAACTTACATTCCATTTTAGATAAATAATAGACCATGAAGAATAGACACTTTATCACTCGCTGGCCAGACATCATTTACAGAAGCACTAGCTTTATTGAAATCTTGTTTATAGATTTTGGTGAGGTTTCCCCTGGATTATATATATAAATATTTGCAGTGATTTCTATTCTGTGCAAAGCGGTTTAAATATATTGTGTAAAAGTGATCAGTGGTCTAGTTCAGTCATTCTATTTTCAATGGATTTTGTGTTTTAATTTAAATCTATTAGCAAAACTAAACGCATCTCAATAGGTTCCAGTTGTAAAATATAATTGATCTATCTATTATATTATTTCAAAAGATAATAGATGCTTAAATTAACTTTTAAAGTCGCGAAGACATTTATAATTAATAAATTCAGTTAAGTCCTAGTTTTATCGATGTGTGTTTTTAACCACTAGAATTCGCGCAGTGTTTATTAAATACATAATTAAATACTCGAGTGTATTATAGACTTAACGGGAAATTCATCGCGCTTGATTTTTTTCAGGGTAATGTTACATGTCCCTTTTTTTCTTTCATACAGGGAGTGGATCGTAACCTGCGGTCCAAGCTAAATAAAGAAAGAAATTAAAAGAAATCACCTATAAACTTCCAGTCATATTGAAGAAACATTTCTTTTTAAATATAATCTTTGTGTGCGGTACTTTTGCGACCTAGCTGTCAGTAATTAAATGAAAATAAAGACCCAACCCAAGAACATTTAAAAAAAGGAACAATCATTCAAATTACCATTTACAAATCAGTAAAGATAAAACTGGAAGGTAATCATCGCCAGTAGCGATATCATATTTACTGTTTACTGTGAGAGAGTACATATTTTCCTGAATGTGACTGAGCCTAGTTTTTCCTCAAATTGGATTTAATAAAAACTTTCCGGTCAGTTACTATCATCACGGCTTTGAACGGCAATTTTAATATAGGGAAGATTGAAAGAGAACACTTCATTTTCACCCCTGTGCCGACTATGTGTCTAGTAGTGCCATCCCATAGACTCTTTTTTTTATATAATAAAAACACAAGAACTCTTAGTCTTCAAGTCTTGCGATAAGTGAGTAAATATTTGTTATCCAGCAAAAACCTCGCAAAGTTGCCTTGTCGGATATAGGGAGGGGCGGGACATCGAAGTGTGCGGGAGTTTTTGACTAGGACAGGTAGTTTCATCATGTCAAGAGAATACTTGCTGTTTTATATACTTTTATGGATGTATGAGGCTGCATTCGGTAAGTGTGTAGAGTGGAATATATGATGTGTGGATCCTCACCGCGTGTGCATGAATGACAGGAAAATTTAATCTTTTTTTTTTTTTTCTCGCTTGTAACCCTGTTGTTAACTTTCTTTGCCTAGTAATATTAAATTTTTTCTGTTACTCCCTGCTCCTGTTTCCACTTTAAGGGGGAGTTGATACTTGGTTAACTCTGTTTAAAACCCCCTCCTTTCCATTTGCTTAGTAAAGGGAAGAACAGCTGGGAAGAACAGGTTTTTTCTATCACTTATACCTAACTTGGTAACACCTCTTTCAGAGTAATTAACTTTACTGTTAGGTTAACGTACCCGTGTTCCTGATATTATCTATCTCTGGACTGGGTTTGTCTTTGTCTAATGAGCGGGAAGGGCTTAGTCGATACCACTCTTCTTCACCCCTCCCAAACTTGTTATTTGCATTTGTGTTCTTTCGGATAATTTATGTAATACGGTTGATATTTGTTAGTGATTGATGTTTAAGGTGAAATAAAACATCACATTTAAACTCATTTAGTTCTGTGTTGGAGATACCAAAGCCCAAACTTTTCCCCTATTCGTTTTATATAGTTTGTGATCTACGGAGTCCGTCTGTGTGTGTGAAAAAACACCAAATCGGTGTGCGCGCAGATGTGGTGTCTGAGGAAATCTGGCAAATAATTGTTTTGACCAGGAGAGTGAAAGAGAAGATTGAGAGACACGATTTGTCGTAAATAAGTCTGTCTTTACTCTCCTCCAGCACGCTGTGAAGTAACTATTAAATCTCTACATTTTCTATCACTGAGATTTTACATTCATCATTTTCACATCTCTAAACCGGACCACTATTTCTAGACTCTTTTCTCTAAAAATAAATTTACGACAATATTGTGGCTGGCTCGCCGGGGATATAATTTTGAGATAGCATTTTGATGCACACATATTTATGGGCTGGTTCTGAGATCTTGAGCTACATTTGAGGCAATCGCATAGCCGGGTTAAAGATATTTTGAGTCTGATTTAGGTTGGGTCTAACTAGGTAGAGTGTGAATGATCTGTCTTTTGTGAATTAGGGAAATAAATAAATAATTACACACCCTAGACAAAACGCTTCTTTAGAAGTATTTTGGGTTGTAGCACACAGCATATTTTACAGGTTGTTTTCTCTCCACAGCAGTAGAAAGTACAGATAAACAATATAAATATTTGCTATTTTATTATCCCTCTGGCGGAGATAATTCAATTTCTTTCTTTGTAAGAGTTGCTGGGATTGCCGTGATTGTTTTACAGTCACTAATGGTTTTTGATGTTTAAAAAAGAGTTGAGCTTAGCTAAAGACGGATTGTTATGATTTTTCAAAATTATGTTAAACAACGTTCTTCTCAATAATTTATAACTTCTTTCTCAGGGATCGGAAGGTCTTGTAGTCAAGATTTTGAAAAATTTTAGGGGAAAAATTGTTTTTTTTTTTCCTTTTTAAATTGTTTTATATAAAATTTTTTATTTTAGCTAGTTAGTAAATAGTAGGATTTTTTTTCAGTGTAATACTTACCATTTAGTGGCATAGTCGCTTGCGTTTAGGAGGCCTTAATTGCCAGATAATAAGCAGCATAAGGTTTGCAAGTACAGGTAGGAGGTAACACGACGGTAAATTTATACTTGTGTTTTTATTTTCTCGTAGCGGTTCAGAGTTACTCCCATTCGCGTTGCTTCCTTACTAGTTTCTCTAAGCATACTTAATCTTATTCTTTAACAATGGCAGAGAGGATAAAGATGAGGTCCATCTTGAGGCTGGAAGCGAAAGAGGCAGGATTAGATGCAGAAGCTGCAAACGCGTTTATTAACCAGGAATTGGAAATATATGACGCGGAGCAACAGAGAGATGAAGCTGAGAGGAAGGCGGAGCAACAGAGAGCAGAAGCTGAGAGGAAGGAAGAGAAAGAAAGAACAGAGAGGAGAGAAGCCCAGGAGAGGGCAGATAAGAAAGCAGCCGAAGAACGTCTTTTGGAACAGAAGAAAATTGAAGCAGAGATGGAAACTCGCAGAGAGAGAGAGAGAGAGAGACAAGGAAAGACAGCATCAACTGGCGCTTAAGGCTCTAGAGAGTCGGGGCGCCTCTACTTCGACTAACGGAGAGCCGTCTTCGCCCCAGTCTCAATCAATGGACCTCTCCAGTACTCAATCTGCCCAATTAACTGACTATGTTCTTTTCCTCTTTAGGAGTACCCGCTGGGCGCTTAAAAACTCTCAATGTCACTGAAAGGACAATGCTTTATTGACGTGTACACAAAGCTGGGACCGAATCAACATGATTATGACCTGTTGAAAGAAGGCCTTTACTACAGCAGTTTGAGATGACTGCCCGAAAGTTTGTCTGCAGTTGTTCAGAAAACAGCCTAAAAGATAGCACGTAAACATGTCACCAGTTCTCTTAACGTCTCACGGGTTATCTGACACGATGCATTGCATTAGCTGTCCTGCCTAATTCGTATGAGGGACTCCTCGAACTTGTTCTTGTGGAGCAGATAAAATCCACTTTGTCGAATGAAACTCGTAGATTTTTGGCTGAACAGGGGGCAGTCAGGCTTGAAGACATACTCAATAAAGCCGAACGCTATAGCAATGCAATGGCCGAACTTCCCAGCACTAAACGTAAACCCACCGATGAGCCATCTCGAAAACAGAATCTAGAGCAGGCATCCTATTCTTCCACTTCCTCTCAACATTATAACCAACGAGATAACAATACCCAGAAACCTCCCCAGGAAAAATCGAAATTCTACAAAACCCGATACCCCCCCCAACAACAATTCTGATCAACCCAACAAGCCTACGTGGCAGCGCGGCCACCAAGGTCAAGGAAAAGGGAAGACCCCTACACCAGGAACGTCTGATCAGGCAAACAAACCGGTGCAAACCGCATTGGATGTTTGCATACAGCCTCGAAAGGTAGAGTCAATGTCAGTGATTCTCAACCTGAGGGGGACCGACCCTCAACTCGAGGAACTGTAATTTTGAACGGTACCTCTACTACTTGTCTTTTTGACACTGGATTAAGTTTTAGTTGTATTGTTGCTAGACACCTAGTCAAACCCGGTCAGGAGACAGAGGAAACCGTCAAACTTAGTGGAGTTTTCAGGAGTGATGCACCCAGGACGCTTCCTATCGCACTGGTAGAAATACACTCTGACTTTGTCAGAGGGGTTATTAAAGCGGCCATTATGGATGATCCTATCTACCCAGTTATCCTGGGATGTAGATATGTGTTTATTGGGAGACCAAAGGAGCCGATTGTGGCAGCGGTAACCACAAGAGGGCAAGCCAAGAAGGAGAGGGAGCCTGCGCCAAACTTGTTGCCGAATGAACTGAAGGAGGCGCAACAAAAGGACCCTACTCTGGCGCCCTGCTTTAAAAAACTGCCCATGGCTAAGGACCCCAGACACAACGGAGACATCTTTTCTAAGGATGGTGTATTGTATCGTAGAACGGGCAACCCGGACACGGGGAATAACCAGCTCCTAGTACCGACGCAGTACAGAAACCAGATCTTAGAAATGGGGCACTCTCTTCCCTTTAGCGGACATATGGGACAAAACGCCACTATTCAGCGAATAAAAAAACCACTATTGGTGGCCAGGAATGAACTCTGACATTGTCAGGTATGTGAAATCCTGCGCCCAGTGCCAACGGGTAGCACCCAAGCACTTGACACCCCCAGTACCTATGGGGGCAAATGCCAATAGTAGGGACTCCATTTGAACGGGTTGCTGTCGACATTATTGGTCCCCTGGAAAAGACCAAAAGAAGGAACAGGTTCATCCTGACCTTAGTCGACACTTGCACTATGTGGGCCGAAGCTGTACCGCTACCATGCACTAATTCCAAGCATGTCGCAGAAGCCCTTGTGCAAATTTTTACACGGTTGGGATTCCCTCAACAAGTTTTGACGGACAATGGATCCCAATTCCGTAGCCTGTTAATGGAGGGATCTTTAAGATCTTGAGGGCCAAACATATCCACACAAGTCCCTACCATCCGGCCGGAAATGGGCTCGTGGAACGTTTTAACGGTACCCTCACCATGATGTTACGTAAGCTGGGTCAGGAGAAACCGGAAGACTGGGACCAATATATATCGGCTGCCTTATTCGCCTACCGAGAGGTACCCCAAGCGTCTACGGGTTTTGCGCCAGCTACACTTTTTTTTTGGCAGACCTATTAAGGGGCCACTAGAAGCCTTACTTCGGTCCCTGACAGACCAGAAGGCTGACGAGACAGTCGTCTCTGCAAGCAAGTATGTATCTGAGGTTACGGAAAGGCTAAAGCTAGGATGGGATCTAGCTACTACCAACCTTAAGAAAGCCCGCGCTAAAATTACTAAAAGATACAACAAAGCTGCAAAAGAGAGAAAACTACAACCAGGGGAGAAAGTCCTATTGCTACTTCCAACCGGAAGCAATAAACTTCGCATCGGATGGCAAGGACCGTTTACCGTCCTTAAAAAGATCTCACGTACCAATTACAAGATCTCCATCAAAGGAAAGGAGAAGGTCTTCCACATAAATCTGCTAAAGAAATATTTGGAAAGACCGGTGCCATCCTCCGAGCATCTCCTGGCTGTCGCCATAGCAACGGAAGACGAGGAAGATGATGATGTTTGCATGGAGTATCCATTGCAACCCACAGAATCCTTTAAAGATGTCAAGTTCGGCGACAATCTCTCACCAGAACAACAAACAGAAACCAGGGCTCTACTAAAACAGTACAGTGCAGTCTTAACGGATGTACCTGGTCGAACAAATCTCATTGAATTTGATATGAAATTAACAAACGAGACCCCTGTTCAAACCAGAGTTTACCCCATCCCGTACGCTAAAGCTGATGCACTTCGCGGAGAAATAGACAAGCTGCGTCAGGCAGGAATTATCAGTGAGTCTACATCTCCTTACAGCTCGAGTGTAGTGCTGTTGCAGAAGCCCAATAAGGAAGTTCGGCTGTGCATTGATTACAGGTTGCTAAACGCTGTAACGGAATTCCAGCCCGAACCTCTCCAAACTGTTTCTGAGTTGTTCACCAAGCTCAGCAAAGCAAAGATCTTCTCCAAGATTGACCTCAGTAAAGGTTATTATCAAATACCAGTCAAGGAGGAAATTAAACCTTTGTTAGCTTTCAGCACTAGCGAAGGACATTACACATTTAATGTGATGCCGTTCGGTTTGCATAACGCACCAGGAGTGTTCACCAGGATGATGAGGAAGCTTCTAGAACCTTTGCAAAGTCCCCATATCCATAATTTCATGGATGACATCTTAATTGCATCGGAAACCTATGAAGAACATATTGCTACGGTTGCTATGCTCCTCAGGAGACTACAGGAAACGGGTCTCACAGCCAGACCTTGCAAATGTCTCATCGGGTTTGAACAGTTAAACTTCCTGGGGCACACTATTTCTCACGGATGCAGTTGGCCTATTAAGAAGAACGTGGAGAAAATAGTGGCAGCAAAAAGACCCCGAACGAAGAAAGACGTACGTTCCTTCATATCGCTATGTGCATACTATCAGAAGTACATCCAGAACTTCAACGAACTGACGGCACCTCTGACTGACCTCACAAAGAATGGTTGTCCTGATAAGGTCATATGGGATCAAAAGTGCGAACACGCGTATAGCACTTTGAAAGGACAGTTGTCTGCATACCCCATTTTGAGGTTGCCTGACCTCAAGAAACCTTTTGTACTGAGAGTCGACGCGTCAGGTCAGGGCATCGGGTCAACACTGCTTCAAGCCGATGACAGTGACCTGAACATGCTATTTCCAGTTGCCTATGGCAGTCGGAAATTAAATAAAGCGGAACGGAACTACAGCGTAGTTGAAAGGGAATGTCTTGCTCTGATTGACGGTATCAGACGCCATCATGAGTTTCTTTATGGTACATCTTTCACGGTGCAAACAGACCACGCTCCGTTAGCATTTCTTGGTGCCAATAAAGAATTTAACGCTAGGATCATGCGTTGGGCCCTCCTTTTAAGCGTTTATTCTTTCAAAGTGGAATATATTCCGGGAAGACAGAATGTCGGGGCTGATTTCCTGAGTAGAAACTGGACTACAGAGGAAGAGGAGGAAGGTGAAGATACCAATCATCCAAAGTTACCGATCAGGGCAGCTTCATCGTCATAAATCAAACATGAAAACACGTTTTCACGTCTCAAAAGAGGGGACGATTGTGATGGACGAACTCGGCTGACCCTGAACTTTGTTGTAACTTCTTGTAAAACGGGACTTCTTTCACGTGGATTCATTAGCTATGCAACTGTTCCACACAGAGGGCAAACACGTTTGCTGATTGATATGCGGACAGTTTACCTATCGTTCATTCTGGTCATCGCATTGATTTAAGGAGAGATTAAATCACGCCCACTAACATCTCTTGAACAATCATAGGCAGTTATTTTCATTAACTTGGCCATTGGGGGGGGGGGCGTTGCCAGAATCAAACAGATAATGCGACCACGATCAAAGAGACAGACTGAGGGATTTCAGGGGAGACTATCGGTGCTATCAAAGACAGTAGTGGTCCCTGATACGAGACGCAGTTTCTTGCCGCTATTTTCGCGCCTCGGTGTCAACCGCAGAACCGATCGCAGGGAAAGCGAACGGGGAAAGCCGAAACTGGCAGCAGCGAGCGGAGATACGGAAACCAGGGGACGGCTTCTCCCCTTGATTTGGCGGTCAGATTCCCAAAAGTTCCTGGGATGAAAAAGCTGTCAAGTTTCTCATGTCCCACTCAACTTACATTCCATTTTAGATAAGTAGACCATGAAGAATAGATACTTTATCACTCGCTGGCCAGACCTTTACAGAAGCACTAGCTTTATTGAAATCTTGTTATAGATTTTCCCCTGGATTTTATATATATTTGCAGTGATTTCTATTCTGTGCAAAGCGGTAATATATTGTGTAAAGTGATCAGTGGTCTAGTTCAGTCATTCTATTTCAATGGATTTTGTGTTAATTTAAATCTATTAAATTAAACCATCTCAATAGTTCCAGTTGTAAATATAATGATCTATCTATTATATTATTTCAAAAGATAATAGATGCTTAAATTAACTTTTAAAGTCGCGAAGGAATTTATAATTAATAAATTCAGTTAAGTTCTAGTTTTATAGATGTGTGTTTTTAACCACTAGAATTCGTGCGGTGTTTATTGAATACATAATTAAATACTCGAGTGTATTATAGGCTTAACGGGGAATTTATCGCGCTTGATTTTTCGGTATGTTACATGTTTTTTTTTCTTTCACACAGAGTGATCGTAAAACCCTGCGGTCCCAGCATAAAGAAAGAATTAAAGAAATCATCTTATAAACTTCCAGACATATTGAAGAAAACATTTCTTTTTTAAATATAATCTTGTGGCGGTTCTTTGGGACCTCGCGGTCAGAATTAAATGAAATAAAGCCCACCCAAGAACATTGTAAAGAACAATCATCAAATTACCATTACAAACCTGTAAGATAAACTGGAAGGTAATCATCGCCAGTAGCGATATTATATTTACTGTTTACTGTGTGAGAGAGTACATATTTTCCTGACTGTGACTGAGCCTAGTTTTTCCTCAATTGGATTTAATAAAAACTTTCCGGTCAGTTACTATCATCACGCTTTTAAGGAATTTTACCATATCGGAAGATTAAAAGAGACCACTTCATTTTCACCCCTGTGCCGAACTGTGTCAGTGCCATCCCATAGACTCCTTTTTTTTTATATAATAAAAACACAAGAACTCTTAGTCTTCAAGTCTTGCGATAAGTGAGAATATTTGTTACCAGCAAATCCTCGCAAACATCTGGGGCGGGACATCGAAGTACTAGACAGTTTCACATGTCAAGAGAATACTTGCGGTTATATATAATTCTTTGGATCGTATGAGGCTGCATTCGGTAAGTGTGTGAATATATGAGTGTGGATCCTCACGCGTGTGCATGAATGACAGGAAATTTAATCTTTTCTCTTGTAACCCTTTTGTTAACTTTCGTGCCTGGTAATATAATTTTTTCTGTACTCCCTGCACTGTTCCTTTAAGGGGGAGGTGATAATTGGTTAACTCTGTTTAAAACCCCCCTCCTTTCCATTTGCTTAGTAAAGGGAAGAACAGTTGGGAAGAACAGGTTTTTTTCTATCACCTATACCTAACTTTGTAACACCTCTTTCAGAGTAATTAACTTCACTGTTAGGTTAACGTACCTATGTTCCTGATATTATCTATCTTTGGACTGGGTTTATCTTTGTCTAATAAGCGGGAAGGGCTTAGTCGATACCAATCTTCTTCACCCCTCCCAAACTTGTTATTTGCATTTGTGTACTTACGATAATTTATGTAATACTTGATATTTGTTTGTGATTGATGTTTAAGGTTAATAAAACCACATAAACTCATTTACTACTGTGTTGGAGATACCCAAAGCCCAAAATTCCCCCTATTCGTTTAATATAGTTTGTATCTACGTTGTCTGTGTGTTTGAAACACCAAATCGGTGTGCGCGCAGATGCGTGTCTGGAAAACTGGCAAATAATTGTTTGACCAGGAGAGTGGAAGAGAAGATTTGAGAGAAACGATTTGTCGTAAATAAGTCTGTCTTTACTCTCCTCCAGCACGCTGTGAAGCAACTATTTAATCTATACATTTTCTATCACTGAGCTTTCCATCATCATTTTCCACTCTAAACCGGACCACTATTTCTAAGACTCTTTTTCTCTCAAAATTAAATTTACGACACGCAGTAAGTTATCCAACTTTTACGGTGTGTATCTCAAATCTCTGCCTCTTTCATTTTATTTTATTAATCAATCATTCAATCAGTCAGTCTATCTCTGTCTCTCTCTGTCTCTCTGTCTCTCTCTGTCTCCCCCCTCTCTCTCTCTCTCACTATATATATATATATATATATATATATATATATATATATATATATATATATATATATATATATATATATATATATACTTAAAAGCAAATTGCATGATAGGAAACAATTAACTAAGTATTAGTCCGCCATCTTGGCCCATGTTTGTTCCAAGCCCCAGCTCTACCGCAATACCTGCCTTACACTAAACATGTCGGATGTTACTGTGGTGAAAAAAAGTTTCTCCTCATGTCAATCTTCAGGTATTCTAGACTCTCTCTCTCTCGCTCTCTCTCTCTTACTCTCTCTCTATTTTCAAGACTTCAAAGTCCACGATCACAGATATGGAATGTCATCTACAGAGTACCTGACAGGTATTTCTCAAACCAACACCATGTAGCACGCAGGTTTCCACTTTAGGCGTAGATAAACAAGGAAAAAAAATGTTACAGACAATAAAACGGGCTTGATATTTAGACGGCCCCAAATACGCCTGGCCCCGTGTAGTTCCCGGGGGTCTCTGAAGATACAAAGAAAGAATAGACCTACTACTCACTCAGTCAACTAATATGAGGTTGTGCAGGGGCGTGCAACCTCGTCATGTAAAACAAATTATTACAGAAAAGACCGCTACAAGAGCATGTGAATTCTTGTTGCAGGTTTCCTACAAGGCGACCAGCTACAGTGGTGTCTTCATGCTCTATAAGGAGCGAACAGAAAATAATAATGATAATAAAAGAGAAAAGATATCGGAAAGTTCAAAGAAACTTAGCACACGCAGAATCCTATATATAAAATCCTAGCTTTTTCTGTCAGTGCGTAACGTTAAGGGATGCAACTTTGGTTGAAAGTTAGACATTAATTGTATTGTGTCTCTTATATGTACTCTTCAGAAAATTGTAACACTTACCAAAGAAGAATGCGCAAATGACGGTGTGCACAAAAATATATTTATAGAATGTGGGATCCCGTCTACACACATTTGGATCCTCGCTGCTGCTACGTTCGTGTACTGTGGGGATGCACAGTGGTTTTTTAAAATACTTTTGAATAAGTAAAATTGCCGTTAAGTATTGGGGCTTTTGAATTTAATTCCCATCTTATGACGGGCTTTTCCACTAGTCAACAGCAGAATTAATGAGAACACTACGAACTGGGAATGGAGACTAGAAACGATATTCTCTGTCAGTCGGCTCAGCACCTGATGATGATGATGATAGAAGTTAGGGAACATTTAAATAATATTTATATAAATCAAAATCAACAATCAGGACGTATGAGCAGAGGCGTCCCTATAGTATTTGACACCTGGGGCGGATGATACCATTGACACACCCCCCATAAAAAAATACTTGCACGTACATTTTCAATAGTACGTAGCACAATAATTGTGTCCGATGGCACCCTCTTCCTGGCTGTGACCGTAAGCGGTCCACCCCCCCCCCCCCTCGCACCACCTTTATTACGCCACTGCTTATGAAACCCTTTCAATCAATAGTAAAACAAACAGCATTCTCCAATTCGCCAAGACATAACTGAACCACGTATAAAGATAGAACAAGCTAACTTATTACGCCTCTTTTTGCGCACCGCAATGCGTTCATTATTTTGAAGCATCGCGGCACTCAAATAGAGCGCCGCTGGATTCAAAATGACGTCATATTAAATAATTACGTAGACGCGCGTGCAGAGCAACGGTCAGTTTACTTTTGGTCAGTTGCCGTTTGGAAGTGTCTCCAGCCGGTCGGGCTGTGTTTTAGATGTGTCCTTTTGATACCGATGTGTCCGTCTTCATGCTTGGTGTAAAGAAAGTGTTTGCAGCTATTGATGCCAAGAGATTTGTATTTTGCAGAGGAGTATTTTGAACATGTAGATAAATCATATAATTATGTCGCGGACCTCAACTTGACGGACTTTACGGAGAGGTGTTGAACTTACCATTATTGCTACAGTATAACGAACTTTGATTATGGCCCAGTAGAGTTGGCTGACGGACAATGTACATGTAAATTATTATAATTCTGTGGAGCTACTTGTTGCTATGGAGTGTTATTAAACATTGTGAGACGCTGACGGTAGTATTTGCCTACATCATTAAATCTGTTGCAGTTATTTGTTGGCCGTTAAAGAAAATCATACCCCAACCAATTACTATGATCAGATCACTTGCAGAAACATCGTTTTAACGAACACTACTGCTTCGTCTAGCATGTCGTACAAGGCGACTAAGATGAGGTTGTACATGGGGCTGGGAACCTCATCACGTAAAACAAATAGCTACAGAAACCACTGATGTAAGAGCATATAGCTGGGCGTCG
This sequence comes from Oreohelix idahoensis, assembly GCA_024509875.1. NCBI lineage: Eukaryota > Metazoa > Mollusca > Gastropoda > Stylommatophora > Oreohelicidae > Oreohelix > Oreohelix idahoensis. Next base: position 25,214 of record JAMPIV010010203.1, read on the forward strand.
TCGTAAGTCATTGTCGGGCCTGGAGGTGCAAGCGATGGAGTCAAACACTTTCTAGTTCGGTCGTAGGCCCCATTTGTTCATCTCACGTTTGGTCTTTCTTTAGTTTTTTCAAGTTCTGCTTCAAATATCCATTCCATGTACCTGTGAGTCTACATATCTCAATCTGTCCGTGTTGATTTCACTTTATCATATTACTTGGTCGATATCTTTATAACATCAACTGTAGGTTCTAATGACGATGTTTGTACTTTTCAACATACGTTATGTCATGCTTATAATTAATTAATGTTAATATGAGTGTGCTATATTATTATTTTACTTTACGTTGAATTTCTTGAAATTGACATGTAACATGCATATGAGAATAAATGAATTTCAGTATGAAAGGTGAGCGAAAGGAAGGGCAGAATGTTAGACGGCCTGCGTGCCCAATTCTCAACCCTTTGAAAATAAAATTCGTTCGTTCGTTCGTTCGTTCGTTCCTTCCTTCGGTTGATCTCAATATTGATTGTTTTTTTTTTTCTATTTATTCTTAAAAGTCTGTTATTCTAACCCGGTAATGACTTACGAAGACCAGCTAAATACCAGGAGAACAAGATAGGAAGTTACGATGCCTGCGTTACCCACATTTAGAAAAACCAGTTGATACCATTATAAGGCAGTTCTTTTTTCTGGAACCCCCAGGAAAAGATAAATAAAGGAAAACTCGTAAAACCTGCAGAGAAGGGAGACAAGAAAGGGACCGTTGGTCTCTCACGGTGAAGGTGCCTGGTTCGATTCACGATATCCACACGCTTCAGTCTACCCAGTTGTAAACGGGTACCTGACTTTGTACTTGAGTTAGGGAAGGAAAAGGTAGCGAGCAAGGGAACTGGTCACCCCACCTAGTATAGTGATGTCTCTAACACTTGACTCCCCTTCGGCATTATCTGCTATGGGACTACCTGTAGCTTTTTATGAAAGACAAAGAAGACACGAAAAGATTTTAATCAGCACAGGACAAGAAGGCTTCCCATGTATTTGTTGAAGACATCTGCTCCAGTGGAAGCTGACAGATAATAAAATCCCATCTTACAGGGTGTCCATAAATTATTCACCCCACTATAAGGCTTAATGAATTCGTTATTATAGGAGCTGTCTTAAAATGTTTTCGGCATTTAATAACACACCTCAAGACATTTTTGTTTTAATTAAGTAGACTACTACTGTGGATGCGAATGTTGGACAATGAGTAACCAAATGGTGAAAAAACTGGAGGCAGCGGAAATGTGGTTTTTGAGAAGGATACTGAGAATATCGTGGACAGAGAAGAAAACAAATGCCGAGGTATTGACAGCTGCGGGTGTTAATAGATCGTTTATCAAAACTATCAGGAAAAGACAAATGAAATTTATGGGACATATTAACAGAAGAGGAGGAGTGTGGGAATTAGTCTTATGTGGGAAAATGGCAGGTAGGAGAGGAAGAGGAAGGCAGAGAAAGATGTATGTGGAAATCTTAAACAACTGGGCAACAAACAACAGCATGTGCAACAACAACCTCAGTGGACTATCGAAAGACAGAGAAGATTGGAGGGTCATGATCGCCAATGTCTGTTCCAGACCAGGCACCTGAAGAAGTTCAGTCAATACGTTAGTAAACCAGAATTCAGTAAACTGTTACGTGAGCCCCATTAGTAGCACGCAAGAACATCAATGCAATAGATGAAGCTAACGTCTTTTCAATGCGGTGTTTTAATTCTGTCATGTAAGTAACCTTCTTTGTATACACTCTGCCCTTTGTGTAAATAAATATTACACACACATAAAGGTACCAACGGGCTGATCACCCGTTTGCCAGTCACTTCGATTACGGAAACAACAGCAGATGGAATGATTTGCCGTTGCCCTAAAGACGTCAATAGGCGTGATGGGGAACAATGGCAAAGAAAACCTATCTGCTGTTGCCCTAAGACGCCACTAGGCGTAATGGCCACTGACTGCTTTGACGGCCGGTGGCTAAGGACGGAAGAAGAGAAGACACATAAAGGTACTTTTTCAGGCACTCTTCGAATAATAAAGAAGTAGAAAACTAGACAGCAGAAAAACAACAGATGTGAGTGGCTTACTGGGGAATCGAACACAGGAAATTCCGTGCGGCACCCCCGCCTAGCTATGGAAGCGAATCACACTATCCTCCCTGCCAGCCAAGCACCACAAAAATGATGCTTCGATGACAGGGGTTATTAGTGCGACCAGCAACACATAACACCGGAAATTAACCTAGGGCAATCCAGCCTATTAATGACGCAATCACTTCTGTTGCTCCCCTTTTATACAATATCATTAAATCTTTATGTGCCCTTTGTGTAGCCCCATATAACAGAAAAAAAGAGGCATGAATACCGGGGAGCGTAGATGTCATGAAGTAAGGTCACCTCACCCAATCCAACGTGAAGGGAACTTTTCATTGTGAAACCTCTGTACTCCCAATTCCCAGTTTGGCGGTTCTCCATCTTGCTGAAAGAACACATAGGCCTGCATATCCTCAAGCTGAGATGTGGCAAACAATTCAAGCATATCTAGGTAATTTGCAAACTTCATGGGGTTCAAATGGATGAACAATACTCCCATCACATGGGAATGGGATAGAGCACATCAAACGTTTATCCTGGGGCTGTCGCGTTCGTGTTCAATAAATTCATTTGCAATTTCTTATCCCCATATATGGCAATTGTGTTTATTAATTTTCCCAGACAAAATGTCTTGAGTTGTGTTAGTAACAGTGGAGGCCGAGATGCAAAGCATGAACCAGAGTTGGGGCACGGCAGGTAGGATGGCCACTGACTGAGCAAAATGGGGACAGTTTGTTACTGCCCTAAAAGACACCACTAGGCGTGATGGACACTGACTACTTTGTCAGTCAGGGGCTAAGGATCCATGAAGAAGTGTTAATAACTACCGTAAACCGCTTTAAAATAGCGTCAATAATAATGAATTTATTAAGGTTTTTAAAGGGGGTGAATAGTTTATGGACACCCTGTATCTCAAAGGAGCCGCGGTAGCGCAGTGGTTAGTGCACTGGCTTCCTAGGTCGGTGGTCCATGGTTCGATCCCCAGTTGAGGTGGGATTTTTTTGACCGCAAACGGCTCCGGGGTCGACTCAGCCTCATGAATTGGGTACCAAAGCAACTCTGGGAAGGTTAAGGTGGCCGGCGTGATGCTGACCATATCACCCCTTGTGTGCCAATGGTCAAGAAAATATGGGCCTAACACCATATTCCCAGTATGCCTCAATGGGCTTGTAACGGGATGCTTTCTTTCCCCTTTCCTGTATCTCAAATGTTATTCTCAAAGCTTTGTCTTTTAAATTCTCTTAGACTATTTCCTAGTTTCCAGGACCTGATAACCTCGTGTCGTAATTTGATTGGTTTGAAAGTTATTTATGGTCCCGCCTGAGTAGAGTGGATGGTGATAAGTACGTGAGAAATAAATGTGTGAGAAGTAGATTTCACGAGTGAATAGTTTAAGGAGAAGATCTGTCTCTGGAATGAGAAGTTTCTCTAGTCCAGCCTATCTATACGACTATCTTTTAGTACAAGACAATCTTGCCCCTCCTTATACCTAGAAATATAAGTTTAACTACACACACACACAATTATGTGACAATAAGACACACAAAACGTCAAAAACTATGGTTAATTGGGTATGGGTCTGACCTACACACAAAGTTAAGTTCTTTTGTTGTTTATTATCATTAAATTTGACAACACCAAATATCTAAAGAAAGATCAAATAAAATCAGAATTACATGCATAGAAAATGTACAGAATACATGTGCCCTCCCCTTATTGAGAAAAAGAACCCAACAAGTTAATAACCCCAAAGGTCAACGGTTAGCACTATGTTACAGCATAGACAGTAAAGAAAAGAACAAAGTTCCTACTAAAGCTATCCAGTAAAGTAAACATTATTTAAGCGGAATCCAGATAATACAATTTTTCTGTAACAAAGAAAAATATTCACTCTCTCTGACATACTTGGCCACTCACTCGCTCTTCTTACCTACTCTTGGTGAAAAAAATCTCTTGGACATACAATTCCTGAATATATAATTTCCAGTGTTTTTATCTTCCAAATTGGCCTCAGTCCCTCCTCAAATAATTACATTTTACAATGGCGACGCCTAATTTGGTGGTTGATTCCTGGATAGACAAATGTCACCTCGAATAGTTAATGTTGAAAAACCGAGATCTTGTGTTTACAGTAAACTGTAGAAAATACTTCCACTATAGGGAAACATCTGGTTGCTAACAAACACTGTTATTTATGATAGTGATGGTAAATCCTATCGGCTGGCTCTGGTGTGAGTGCCGATTTTGAAACAGCGTAACTTGCTGATAAATCCGCTGATACGACTGTCAAAAGTCAGATAGTAATGTTATTTGTGTTACGCCACAGTGGGCTGATAAAATTGAATGAATACCTGGGTATTGGTAAGTCCAGTTAACTGTACTATTTAAAATGTTACTAGTCTCTTTGGCCAATCCTGTTCACAAATGAACTTGGGGACACGTAAGCCAAGAAAAAGACAACATTCGCCAATCAGTAAATGAAGAAAAGGACCAAAATAGATCACTGGTTGCCCTTGATCAGGTCATGCTTAAGAATAGAGAAACATTATGAAAAAATGCTACTAATATGTATCTACATTTATGCACACGGAAGGGGACAAGACGATCTCTTATCCACTCCGTCAGTCCTGATTAAAGTTAAAAGGCACACGGTGTCTTTAGCCTATCCTATTGCGCGTCGCTTAGCTATCGCGGCGTCTCTAGTTCGGGAGAAGGTATGCGCCCTCCCCGCTCATTTGCGCGCGTTAACGATCAGCGTACAATGTCAATTATTATTTAATTATCCATACGCGCACTTAACAAGTATCGCCTGTCGTAATTAGCTATTAGATTTTCGGCGTCTGTGGGTCGTCGTATGGTATTAAATAAAAGTCACTTGCTAAAATTACACAAAATGAAATATAACGTGAATTCTATTCTGTCACTTATCAGTCACGCCTAGTGTATTAATTAGTTAACTAAACGTCTCTTCTTGTGTGATAGAGCGGGTGGTAAATTATCATTAAACTGAACAACTGGTAAACAAAGAGCTACGCGTTATTTTCCTCTGGTCTTTAACAGCTAGACTTTAAGTGAATTATAATGGTAAACTTTAACACTTTAACACGCTTAAGCACACATTTATATTACCAGAAAATCAGAATGAAATCCCCACGAAGACTATTAACACACCTTCCACAATGGTTCTAGACTACGTGTTTAGACTATCCGAAAAAATTTTGAGCGACAACTGATAACTGTTTTGAAAGACACAGTTTATATACCATCCCGGTTATCTGCTCTCCAGAGGATGCTACTTTTCACACTTGTGCATAGCAGAGAAATCAGAAACCTAAATTCCCAAGATAAAAGGTTTTCACGGTCGCTCTGTCGGCCGTTGCATCTCGATAACAGAGACTTAAACCGTGTAACGGGTTCCCTTAGATTTGGCCCGCTTCTGGAGATCACAGAGTTATCTCCCCCTGTATGTGCAAACATCAAAGGGTACTCGGGGAAAATATTTTTGCCCTAGCGACTCACTTCAAAAGGTCCGGTGTTATTCCACGTGCCTCTGTCTGATATCCGATGATTGACAGATCAGCTCGCGTGAGAAACTTAGGTAAACAAACTTGATTCGCTCACTGTTATGACTGGCAGGTCACGGAAGTTGGTAAACTTTTCGTTTGTTTACGTCTCAAGGAAAAGAGGCGTGGATTAAAAATGAGTAAACGCAGGCTGTCAATGTATGGCTTTGCTAGCGAATCATAGAAAGCCACGAGGTCACGAAAGACTGTCAGATACTGTAGACTATATTTCCATTATACGTCACACCTCGCCGCGAGAGGAAATAGTTCTAACCGCCTAACCAATCGGATGCTTATCTGACTAGGACAAAGGATACAGAAATTTACCTACGTTACGGACACAAGGCCTTTCTCAGGGGCGATAGGAAAGAAAGCGAGAACTTGGTAAAATACATTAAGAAACTAAACATAAAAATGATGCAACCCGTAGATGGAAGTGGCTGATGTTTCTGTCGCGATATTTGAGCCCAATGGAAAGTAATGTAAACAATGAAAGTGATGAAAGCAATGAAAGCGATAACAGCGATGAATGCGAACAAGAATTGCAAGAACTAGTGAAGTACTTAAAAATATCATAACTCATGACTAGCTCCTTGTAGTTCCGAGGGGTCTCTAGTGAGACAAAGAAAGAACAAACCAAACTGCTCTCTCAAGCAAGTCGTACAAGGCGGCTTATAGGAGGTGGCGCATGAGGCTAGCACGCTCATCATTCATATATACGAGCGGAAGTCAGTAAGTAGGTTACAAACTGATATGGGGAAGCTGAAAATGGTAGTTGGTAGTTCCTAAAGGTGTCATTAGGCGACAGTATCATCCAGCTTTATGATTAACTTAGGTAGCAGACTGGTAGGTGTCGCATGCGGAGAGCAGATAAAAATGGCGACTGTGCTCACGGAGTGTACAAACGAAGAACAGCGTGCTGTTGTGCGGATTTTTGGGGCAAAAGGACTTCCTGCAAAGGATAGTCATAAGGAAATGTTTCCTGTTTACAGTGTGGAGTGTTTGTCGCTTAGCCTACACCGTAATGCATGACCATTTGAATTTTCGAAAAGTGTGCTCACGGTGGGTGCCCAGACAACTGACTGAGGAGCACAAAATGAACCAAATGGGACTGTCCTTGGAACATCTGTCTTGGTACGCAGATGAAGGAGAAGACATGCTGAACAGGATTGTTACTGGGGATGAATCATGGGTGCATCACTACCAACCTGAATCACTAAAAGCTCACCTTGGCGGTAAACATTTAGCGGGTGATGCAGAGGTTGAACGTGAGGTTCGAATGTGGCTGAGACAGCAGAGCACGCACTTCTATGCTGCAGGTTTCGAAGCACTAATACAGCGATGGGATAAGTGTATCAATGTTGGTGGAGATTATGTTGAGAAATAAAGGGAAAATGTAAGTGCAATAATACATGGTGTTCAAGTTCGTAGCTCATTTATTTTTCTTTTCATAACCATTTGTAACTTACTTACTGACTTCCCCTCGTTTAAACTCTCAGCGTTTTCTGCCAGTAACGCTAAGGGATGCAACTTTGGTTGAAAGTTTGTAGGTATTGGTGCTTTTGAATGTAATTTCCGTCTTATGACGGGCGTTTACACTAGTATAAAACTAGTTGCTACAGGAACCGAAGCAAGAGATTCCAGCTGCAGAAGTGGTCCCGAGCTAGATAAAGAAAGGAGAGAAAAACGAAGATGAAAACTCATGACTGTTGCCTGGACATTAACACAGAGAAAAAAACTATGATCATTAGACTAATTAAGAGAACGAACGAACGTACTTTATTTTCAAAGGGTTATGAATTGGGCACGTAGGCCCGTCTGACATTCTGCCCTTCCTCTCTCTCTCTTTCATCATGTATACTGTATCCTTTCATCCTCACATTTACTGTCAACGTTATTTAGGCATTTATCATTAAAAAGTAAAATAACATCATACGTTTGCAATATTCATTATAATCAAAGTATGTTTTTAAAATAAATTTAAAAAAAAGAAAAAAAATGAAATTAAAAACAAACAAACAAACAAACAAAAACCAAACAAACTAACAATAAGACTGACAAAAAACGAATTCCTCATACAGTAAATTAGACAGTGATGTGAGACATAATCAGATGGTGTGTTATAAGAACTCGTGAAACATTCGAACAGTCTGTTACTGAATGACTAGAGAGAGGAAACCGGAGGTTTGTAAGCAGTAAATAAATAAATATTACACACATAAAGGTATGCTTCAGACACTCTTGAGAGATAAAGATGTAGAAAATTAGACAACTGGTCACCTTGCAGGAAGTACACACCAATCATTCACATGCTCATGCTGCTGTGGTTTCTGTGGCAATATTTTTTACATGATAAGGTTGCTAGCCCCCCGCACAACATCGTATAAGTCGCCTTGTCTGCTAACAAGTATGCAGCAGGGCACAGTAGTCCAATTATTTCTTTAGTTCTTCAGAGACCCCGGGAACTACACGGGGCAAGACGTCTTATGGCAATCTAAATTCAAACCCGTTTTATTGTCTTTAATATTTATTGTCTTGTTTATCTGCCCCTAACGTGGATGGCTGCGAAGTACCTGGTGTTCGTTCGAGAAATATCTGTCAGGTAATCTGTAGACGAGATTCCATATCTGTGATCGTAGACACTGAAGTCTTGACACAGAGAGAGAGAGAGAGAGAGAGAGAGAGAGAGACAGACAGAGACAGAGACAGAGACAGAGACAGAGAGAGACAGACAGAGAGAGAGAAGAGATAAAGAGAGAGAGAGAGGCTGATATAGAGAGGGAGAGGGAGAGAGAGAAGGAGAAGAGATTAAGAAAGATAGGGAAAGAGAGAAGGAGAGAGAGGGAGAGAGATATGGAGAGAGAGGTAGAGATAGAGATGGAGAGAGAGGGATAGAGAGAGAGTGTGTGTGTGACAGATAGAGGGAGAGAGATTGAGAGAGAGAGGGAGAGATAGTCAGTCTGGAATAACTGAAGATTGACGTGAGAGGAAATTTTGTTTTCACTAAAGTAACATCCGACATGTCTGGTCTGAGGCAGGTATCACGTTAGGGCCCGAAGCTACGGAAAACACGGGCCAAGATGGCGGACTAATACATTGCTAATAGTTTTCTATCATGCAACTTGTTTTTAAGTTGCCAGAGAAAAAGAGAGATTGAGAGAGAGAGGGGGGGGGGGAAGGGAGAGGGCGCTATAAGGGACAGAGACCAACAGGTTACAGATACAAACCGTATAGCTAGATAAAAAAATGTCGCAGTAACACTAATACTGGATAAAAACTAAGAGGCATAATGATATTTACAATACAGCAGCACAACTAGCAAGATTTTTATCGCGTGATCATACAAACTTATGGGGTTTGTACTTTAACAATACATTAAGTCATATGTTCTACTACTGTAACCATACTACAGGGTAAGCTGTTGCAGTGTAAACAGTACATGTACTTACATGTTATTAAATATAAACAATAAAACTAGTTAGATGTCGCACTGTTGTAATGTGTCGCGAGAGGTTCAGATGTTATTAAATGAAAGGTATCCTGGACAAAAATAAGAGATGTATCAGATGATACCATGATAGTGCCAGATAAGAACTGGTCTGATATAAGAAATACCCCCTTCTCTGAAAAGAGGGCAAGCAAGGTGTATCGACAATCAAAGGTAGGGTCAAGCTGTATAAACCTCAAGTATGATGATAGTGTTTGTTACTGAAGGTCTAAGTGCTACTTCTCAAGATCTTCCTTTGAATAATGGTTATTAATTTTTGTATTGACTCTGCTAGGGGATTAATTAGTTAATTAAATATGTAATAGATATAATATAACCAACAGAACCTTAACTCAACTTAAATACAGTTAAGTAAGACTGATTATTTATATATATTTACAATTTATTGATCCTATACCGTTTCTCTTTTCGGTTAGGAAAATGATAAAGAATTCAAATGTTTTTACAAGATAAAATAAATAAACATGGAATGTCCATTTCCACAATAGTTAAATATGATAAAGTTATATTTCAAATATTAATTATTTATTTCATATATATATATATATATATTTACTTTGCAAAAAAAAATGGCAGTCATATTGCTCAGCTAAATAAGCTGAAATCTAATTAAATATGCATGTTCTGCCCCAAATTTGCACTCCACTGAAGTGAGCAAACACTACCAAAAGTAAAAAAAAATTAGCGTAGAGTAACGTCCCTTGATATAAGAGCAGACGACAATTTCTAATGCTAGTGGCAGAAAATGGATACAAAGTCAAAGTGTATGTTAATTTCACAGCTTTGGAATGAAGGAAATCAAACATGTTCCAACATTTCTAAAACCTTGAACATTCCTGAGCGGACTGTCTACAGAGTTGTGAGTAAATTAAAAGCAGGTAATGGAATCGAGCGAAAAGAAGGTAGTGGGAGGCCAAGAATTTTGGTCACAAAGGACCATCGGTGTCTCGCCCAAATCGTTCGGGCTGGGCCAATGAAGAGTGTAGAAAACATACGGCAGCGCATGATCGAGTTGGGAAGCCCAGAGGTATCTAATGCTATTGTCAACCGGGAGCTACACAGGATGAATTACACAAAAAAGCGGGTAATTTCGTCACCATTGCTCACAGAGACTCACAAACAGATGCGCTTGAACTGGTGCCACGAACACCAAAATTTGTCATGGGACAATGTGATTTTTTCAGATGAATGTTCTGTTTGGTCTTATCCTGCTCAAATAAATATTTGGACGAAAGGCTCTGTAACGCCTGTGTACCAGCGACCGAAACATACCTAGAAATTCCATCTTTGGGGAGGGGTGTCAGCAAGAGGTGCCACCCCACTGTGTGTTTTCACAGGAATTCTCACGAAAGAAAGGTACATCGACATACTAGAGGGACACCTTCTGCCATTTATGCAGGTCATGTACCCCGATGGGTGCACATTTTAACATGACAATGACCCAAATCATACAGCTCATACCCCCAAAGCATGGCTGCAAGAGAAGAATGTGATAGTGCTGAAGTGGCCCAGCAACAGTCCCGATCTAAACCCAATTGAAAACGTTTGGGCACTACTCAAGAATCATTTAAAAAAGAGTGGACTCAGAGACGTTGAACAATTGAAGAAGGTAGCTGAAAAATACTGGGACAGTCTGACTCTCAATTACCTACAAACATTTGTGGGAAGTATGCCTCGCCGCATCCAGGCTTGCCTTGCTGGAGAAGGCAACATTATATTGTACTGAAACCACTGTTAATAGATAGGGGAGATACCAATCTTCCTCTGGACATACAGTTTTTATTATTATTTGCTGCTATGAGTGTGCTGCGTTGCGAAAATATGACTGCCATTTTTTTTTGCAAAGTACTGTATATATATATATATATATATTATATAGCTATATATATATATATATATATATATATATATATACTACTCGTCAAAAGTCAAGGGCCACCCTATTATTTTCAATACACTTTTATATAAGCGCATAGAATGATTAAATGAAGGAAGTCTTTAGTAAAAAATGGGTGCAATATCTTCCTCTGACAGTCCTCTATGCACGTTAAGCATAAAGCAACTCACCGACAACCATGGTGATCACGTTTGCAGTTTGGTTTGCTGACCATAAATTAACATTTTTGAAAATCTGTTTTTCAAACTTCCGTACAACCAAACAGGTGAAGTAATCGTGCTGATTGACATTCCACGTGCAATGGCGACTTTTCGTGAACAGAGTTCACTCTTAATTTGTTTTACAATCAGCAGACTTAGGGTAGTTTTTCATCACTTGCAAAAACCATAGCCACCGAGAAAGAAGTCCTTGACACCTTACAAAGAATGAGGGCTATAGCGTGGGTTGAAAGTGGTTTATCTGTCCGTGAGGTTGCTAGACGGCTTGCAGTGTCACACTCTACTATCCAAAGAATTTTGGAGAGATTTCAGGCCACAGGAAGTCTGGAGGATCGCCACCGGCCAGGTCGCCCTAGATGCACCAATAGACATGATGACCGGTACCTCTTTGTGGTGAAAATACATTGATACAGCGATAAAATCCTCCATTTATAAAGATAAAAGTTAAAATAAAATGTAGGGATAAATTATAGTTAAGATACGCTGCTACGTTTTCGCCCACGCCACAAGCGCGTTGATTTGGTAGACAGTACCATCGTTTTCTAGTGTCCTTGAAAACAAACTATAACATGAGGACACGAAACGCCTATTCGTCAGACGGGGTAATAAAAGGAGGGAAGAGAAAAATGATGCCGTCTGCACGCGTTAGAACCTAAACTAGCAACGCGCGAACTTGTAGCTAGTGGTTTGAAAATACGATGCAAAAAGTAAGAAACTTGTAGTTAATTGGTCTCGAAAACAAGGTTTAGCTCTTGTCTAGAATGACGTAAATTCCACCCACGTACTACGGAGAATCACGTATTTAGTTTTGAAAATAGCGGTAAAAGAAGTGAACGAGTAGTAGTTTATAGATTTCAAGACTAATCATGGAATAAAAAAAATATGGAATTTCTTATTAATAGGTTTTTAGAATCACAAAAGTTAGCTAGTTTAAGAGCTTATCTTTTTCCTGACAATAATATGCTTTTCAAATAAAAGAACGAACAGATAAATCAGAAGTTATTGACAAAAGACTGATTTTGTTCGAGGCAGACTCGCAAACACATGTTAGTTTTTTGCAGCCACTATAAGTTACATTTTGACGCGTCCTTGAGACGAAGGCAGAAAAAAAAAATTACATAGTGGACAAGGGGGAGACAAGGCGGATAGAATCTAAAAATATCTTCGCAGTAGAAATTTAAAAAGTGAGATGAGAGAGAAAGATTTGGGATAATTTTAGGGTTGTAGGTGGGCGTCAAAAACGCAAGTCTAATTTTTGTGAAATGACAATTTTTACGGGAGCAGTGTACCGACCGACCAGAAATACCCTAACACATTGGACCCAACCATTGGACATTTCATTTGAGAAATTTTAAACTGTAGAGGGAAGTCCTCTCATTGGACGGAAATAGTTAATGTTTATTGAAAAAATATGCCGGCAGAGTTGGCCATTTTGTTGTTGAAGACTGACCACATAAGCAGGATCGTTGAAGCATAAGAAGTTTTGTCGTTCGCATTCACAATAGGTGATAATAATACATAGTTGGACGAGCCCTATTCTAGCCAGTCTAGCTCAGCTGAGTTTTGGTGCTGAATTTACAACGTTTGCTGTGTGGGTTTGATCGATGATTTGGTTGCGTGGTAAGGAGTGAAACTTATTAACCTGATTTATTTTAACAGTTTAAGGAAGAGATACTGCCCATATAATGAAAAAATGGTTTAAGGACAAGTAAGTAACATATTCTAGGTCCCCAGCCAAGTCTACAGGGCCTGAGAGGCCGGATGAATTACTAATGGAAAATAAAATATCCAAAATGTAGAATACAGAATCTTTATTTTCAGGAGACTCATAGGAACAATATCAACCCACCTTAGTGTATAAAAAGAAAAGAGAATTAATGGATAATATGTTCAGATGCAGGTGCAGGCCCTTAGAGGAGAGGAATGGGAAACTGAGTGTGTACCTGTTACAATCATTGATGTCTAGATGTTTCTAGATTGGTCAGAGAGATCCCTGACTCATGTCCTGTATTTCATGCTATTGTTTTGTTTATAATTAGTGGTGGAATAGTATAGTTATGGCTGAGACTAGCTTAATTATTGTGGTTTGCAGGGGTTTCTTGCCTGAAACATGAGCTGGTTGCCAAGTCCTCCCAAGTGGTCAACCACTGTTTGGTAGAACTGCCTGCCTTTTGTAACTTCTGAGCCATGGTGAGGAGAGAGCTGGAGTTTTCATCTATCGTCCCAGCCAGATAAGTGCTATTTGGCCTGGCATGCGTGGATTCAGCAAATATTAGGTGTATAATTATATAACCAACATTGTGTAGAGAGCAAACTATTTCCACCTATAAACTGTACAACAACACCAATAAACTTGATAGGTGGCGGCACAAGAGAGAATGATGTAAGTAACCCGACCAGACACTCGAGAAATATAGAAATAAAGCCTCTAGATTTAATACTCAATATTCGGGAATATTTAAATATATGTATAACACATTGCTTCTTTTGTTAATTGATTACTTTTGTAAATTTAGATCTCAATTGATTGTTTTGAGTTGAAAGTCCTGACGCCTAGAAAATTTCTAAGTTTTCAGGACAAAATAAATTTGAAAAAAATTAGGTAATAATACTAAATACTTTACAACAGAGTGGTTAGATCAATTTAATCATAAGAATTTAATATTTGTGTGTTTATGGATTTGTGTTAGTGGGTAATAAATTGGCTACACACCATAACGTTCATTACCCTAGACATTTAGACGTAGCAAACAGACATACTATCAAGAAAAAGCCTGATTGAGGTCGTAGGTGGTAAGTACAAGGTACTCTCTAAACTCACCAAAAAACCTAGTTTATCCTCCATGGAACCTTTACAACTGACCTCATTCAGTACACTAAGTCCCCATATTAACATCCAAAACCCAACCACACATCTTGTTTGTCCAGCCCTGCGCCATCAAAACTGGTGACTTGTCCACTCTAGAGATGCCAGCTATGAGACAAACTGTAAACGTTATGTCAGTCAAAGCACCAGTTTCGCAGAACGTTTACATGAATTTGGATACTGGCTGCTCGACGTCACTGCAGTCAGAATCCCTCTTACTCCTTGCTCATACGCAGAGCCCGTGATGCTTGTGTCGCGAGCACATTCCGATGGACAAGGCTGCAACAATGGAGTCAAGTTCTCTTCACTGTGATTAAATCTCGCTTCACTGTGTCATTCAATGATGGCAGGATTCGAGTTTGGAGACGACCAGGAGAGCGATTTACTGATGACACAATTCGAGAGGTGGATCGTTATGGTATGGGTTATGTCATGGATCTGGGGAGGCTTCTACAGACACGGCAGGACCCCACTCTACATCATCCAAGGCAACTTGACCGGCCCAAGATACAAGAACGAAATCTTGAGACCAATTGTTCAGCCTGCTCTGGAGGCCATAGGTGGTAATGCCAACCTCCAAGATGATAACGCTCGACCCCATCGAGCTCGTGTGGTGAATGAGTTTATTCAGCAACATGGGATCATCAGGATGGCGTGGCCAGCTCATTCACATGACCTTTCTCCGATTGAGCACCTCTGGGATGTCCTTGGTCGAAGATTGTCAACAAATCACCCCCTGCCAATGGATGTTGCACCCTGCCTGCAATTTCTGCTTCAGGAATAGCAAGCGTTCCTCAGGATACTCTTCTGAACCCTTGTGGTAATCTATACGTCTTGCGCTTTTCTGAAATGCCTTGCTGGCAAACGGTGGTCATAAAACCCGATTTGAAATGTTCTATTTTGTACCAATACTCTAATGTGTGACTTTTTGAAAAGGTGGGTGACACTTATAACTTCACAACTACATTGCGTTTGAAATGTGGTGTTTTACCATTTCCTTACGTTACATGTGACAAATTTGGTATTCAATAAATACCTAATCATTTTGACTTATACCAATTACGTTTTATATCAACATATTTTGTTTATATGGTTTCAACCAAGGTTTTTTTCTAAGTGGCCCTTGACTTTTGGACGAGTAGATATATTATTTTCTTTTTATCTATATTAATGAACCACATTCACTGGAACTGTAAAGTTGGAATTTAGTTTATCCACCAAACTGTCCTTCATGAGTCATCACTCAAACTGTAACCATTTTTTGTTGTTATTATTTTTTATTTATGTTTGATAATGTCTCTTATGGATAATTTGACCCGTGGAAATTGGGTTACCGGGACTTTATCTCCATAAAAAATGAGATTAACATCCACTATAGCCAAGGATCACAAAAGGATCCTGGACTCCAGGCTTGGGAAAACCATAGGTTGTTCTTACTTCATTTAGGTTATATTGAAACGATTGCATACCTCATTAGTCCCCTCATAAGTGAATGTCTTGTACAATCACTTAGTAGTTGCAGGATAAAACCCTCAGGCCATACACATAAGCTGTTAACATTACTGTTCAAAAAACAGTATCTAGGTCTGCTATGCCAGTATGCATGGCAAAGGTATTTGACAGCACACTATTTTGCCGCTCTCTTCTGTAACCGCTTATAGTGTCAAAAAGTTTTTGGCTGCTCCAAATCAACGAAGTTGCAAGGACATGTATAACCGTCGCTCCCCCTCTATTACAACTCGTATAGAACACGGCCAAAAACCGGTGTTAGGAATCTAAAAACGAGTCAACTTTTTGCCTGCTTGTTCCACATGTGCAAAATTATTTAATAATTTTATTAATCTCTCATAATTCTGAATCCGATATTGAGTCATTTAAAAAGTTTAGAATTAAAAAGTGAATTTCATCTCTTACCGTTCTATCTAACTAATTTGTTTAAGTGAGGCCAAATGCATTTAAAATCCATGCATGACTTTTTAACAAACTAAAATTGGGCGACTACGCCTGATGTAATAGATGTCAATTTAAATTATTTTTTCTCTTTAAAATGGAACTACTATTGGAGGAAAGTCTTTCTTTGCACCTAACCTCTTAAGTAACATAACCCGTTTTGTTTGAACTATCTTATATCTTTCCCTTTTAAACATCTCTAGTCCTTAAGAAATTAAAATAAATTTCTTACTATCCTTTTACACAAAATGGGCCTCTATGTTAACCTAAAAAGTTTTCCTTATACACACTAGATAAAAAGGAGCGTTTTCATTGGTTCTTATGTCGGTCCGTTTTTCCTTATAGTATTGCGTGCCGGTAAATATGGACCGTGGTGTAAGACCAGACCAAAACACTGCACGATGACAATAATATTTTAGATTACTGGTAATTATATTAACATAAAGCCAACTTAGTTTAGAAAAGTTTTTAGTTGATAATAACCAATACAATAGTAAGTTTGTGGAAATGGACCAGGACTACTATTTAGATGTTGTTAATATAATAATACACAAATAAAATGTTGAAAGGATAACAACAGAACTATTAGATTGTTGTAGTAATAATAATGCACCAACTTTAGATGTTGTATTTTAATAATGCAACTAGTTTAGGTATTTTAATATAAACAATACACTTAGTTTAGATGTTGGTAGGTATACACAATACAATTAGTTAGGTGTTTGTAATATAACAATAACAATTTAGTTAGATATGTACGAGTAGTATAACAATACATTTAGTTAGGTGTTGCAGTATAACAATACAACATGTTAGATATTGTAGTATAACAATACATCTAGTTTAGATGTTGTATTAATTAACAATTACAATTAAGTTTAGGATGTTGTAGTATAACAATAAAACTAATTAAGCTGTTGTAGTATAAATCAATGGGGGGACAATATAGGTTAAATATTGTAGTATAAACAATACATTTAGTTGGGGGGGGGATGATGTGGTATAACATATTACATTTAGTTACATGTTGTAGTTTAAAAATACATTTTCGTTAGATGTTGTAGTATAATAATACAACTAGTAAGATGTTGTAGTATAACAATACATTTAAATTATCATGTTTGTATTATAACCAATACAACAAGTAAGATGTTGTCCAATTAAAACAATACAACTAGTAATATGTTGTATTAATAACAATACATCCTGGTTTAGATGTTGTAGTATAACATAAACATTTAGGTTAGATGTTTGTAGTATAAAAGCAATACATTTATTAGATGATATAGAGTATAACAACCGAACAATTTAGTTAATGTTGTATTATAACCCAATACATTTTAGTTAGAATGTTTAGTAGTATAACAATACAACTAATTATATGTTGTAGTATAACAATACATGTAGTTAATGTTGTAGTATAACAATACATTTAGTTAGATTTTGTAAGTATAAACAATACATTATAGTTAGATGTACTTGGTAATAACAATACATTTAGTTTAGATGTTGTAGTATAACCAAAACAACTAGATTAGATGTTTGTAGTATAACAATACATTTAGTTACAATGTTGTAGTATAACAATATTCAACTAAGTAAGATGTTGTAGTATAACAATACCTTATAATACATGTTTGTATTAATAACAAATACAACCTAGTAAGATGTTGTATTATAACAATACAACTTTGTTAGATGTTGTAGTAACCCAACAATACATTTAATTAGATGTTGTTAGTAATAACAATACATTTAGTTAGATGTTGTAGTATAACTTTCCTGGCGAACTTTGCGCCTATAAGCTGTTAGGACGCTTGACGCCTTCAGGGAAGTACCTAGTTTTAATTTTTATATTTTTTTAGGTTCTTTATGTGTCCTATCTAACCTTTCACTTTCTTTCCTTTCCCTGACGTAAAGTGCCATGTGGCCGTAACGAATGGGCTATTTTCTTATTCTTTTGTCCCTCGTAAGACGAATCAACCTTTAATTTTCGATTTTTTTTTTTTCACACCCATCCTCTTGTATTATAACAATACAACTAGTAAGAATGCGTGTATCTATAACAATACAACTGGTTAGATGTTGTAGTATAACAATACATTTAGTTAGATGTTGTAGTATAACAATACATTTAGTTAGATGTTGTAGTATAACAATACATTTAGTTAGATGTTGTAGTTGACCAATACAGTTAGTATAGATGTTGTTAGTTATAACAATACAGTTAGCCTAGATGTTGTAGTTTAACAATACAGTTAGTTAGATGTTGTAAAAAAAAATCTAATTAGTTTACATATTCTAATACAGGGACACGCCAAAAAATTTTGAGTCCCGACCCCCTCTCTGAGATCCTTGATTTCTTAATTGGCCCCTCAGGAAACAAATAAATAAATAAGTTAATGATTATATAGGAACCAATGAATTTAGCACGACCTACTTAATCTGGTTAAATTAATTAATGAGGTCAAGATATGGGCCAATGAGCATGAACTATTAAGGATGAGATTGGTGAGTTTTAGTCCGTTTATTTAACCCATCTCTTCTTGTTTTCAACCCATTCCTTTGCTTGATAAAATGCATAAGCGTGACTAAACCCTGCATCAACCTTTTTTACATACTCCTGCTCCACTAAAAAAGGACCGACTCCACGACTATCCGATTCGATTATTCCGACTCCGATTTCACAGCCCTGGCTTCTATGTGCAGACATCAATATAAAGTTGCTTTATCATCATACATAACTGAAATGTGTGGGTCTAAATATCAGTGGGTTCTCAACGTTGGGCCTCATGCTGCCCAGAAAGGCATGCCATAAAGGGGCTGTGTCGTAGATTTTCCGATAGGAATGAATTAAGACTATGTTTTGGTCCCTTCTGAATAGGTTTGAATAGGTGATAGACTCAGTGAGAGTTAGTGAAAGGTAATAGAATTTCCACACACGTGAGATGATAGAGATTGATATAGTGGCTGACTCTGAAAGCGAAAAGAATTCTTCTCTCTCTCACCTATCTTCTACAACAGTTGTTACAGCGTCAGACAGACTACACCAATATACATATTACGTATATTTCTATCACTCACAGGCACGCACATACACGTGACGACAGGTAAACACACAGACGTGGGAAAACTATAACAATGATATATATATATTATCTAGAACGAGCTGACCAAACACGATTATTAAGTTCAAGAGCGATTTTATTATCAGGAAAAATCGGCTCACAACATCAAAGAAAGTACATCAAGGAAAATACATATACACATAGTCATAAAAAATCAAGGAAATGTTGCAAGGATGATAGCCCCGTTATAGTGTTAACTCTAGGTTTAGCCCGGCCCCGTTAAGAGAACAGATGATGGCGCCAGAGTCACAGATACATAGGGTTTGAGTCTAAGAGTTTTTCTTTGTTTTATCTCGTAATTATATGCACAGAGTTTGAAAAAAAATCTGATTTAACCTAAGACAAAAACACAAGAACTCTAGCCTTAGCAACAAATTATGCAGATTGGGAAAAAAAAATTAGGACAGCAACAGGGTGTCAAAGATATAATAGTGAAAATATCACTCAGACCAGCGTACACTCATTCATTCCGCCATGGCTTCTCATACTTGTACTCACGACGTTGCTTGCTGCCTCTTGGAAAACATGGATCTTAGATTTTCACACAGACTCAAAAAATGGAGTCTTCTGCCAAGAAGTCCCCAGTTCCAAAAGACGTATTTAACTTGGAGTCTCCGGGAACGACTACTTGGGTATGCAAATTTGTTCAAATGTCTGATTAAGTCACCTA
Source organism: Oreohelix idahoensis (assembly GCA_024509875.1). Lineage (NCBI taxonomy): Eukaryota > Metazoa > Mollusca > Gastropoda > Stylommatophora > Oreohelicidae > Oreohelix > Oreohelix idahoensis. The sequence continues at coordinate 45,127 of JAMPIV010010203.1, forward strand.
ACAATTATTCCAGGCGCGGGAGTTAGCAGAGCACAGTGTCAATAGCGTAGGTTTCTAAAAAATGATGAATGTCAGGTCGGTGCCTTCCCTCAGTATAGGATTCACTTTAGTCACACCACAGATTTGTCCACAAGATATAATCTAGTCGGGAAATGATTGTTAATATTCACGCCACCAGGCAGCAAATTATATAGAGTTTCTAGAAGAAATTAAGTGCTGGCTCCAAGGTCCAGTATTTATCATTACAGTCTTTGAAAACCCGTTATAGGGATATTAGTATTTCTGTCTAACTTGCACCGTCAGATCAGTGTTACTTGAGAAAACCCACGTGGTTCAAAATAAGGACTGTCTATTTCTTCACAAGTATGGAAACTACTACTAGGTGCTGGTAAAGTTAGGGTCACCCCAAAACTTTCACTGTGTGGAGGAAAAAATAACACATATAATATAATAAACAGAATCTGTACTGGTTAAAACTTACATTTAAACTTGCAAGCAGAGAGCTTTGCTTATCATTTAAACTTCCCGTGACGTAAGTTATATTTAAAAATCAGCATTCCTCATAAATTAGGAACACGTGCGTATCCCGTCATCATTCATGAGGCTCGATTCTAGAGTTTATACGTTAGTTTAGAAAAATACACTCGACTGAGTATTAGCAGTTAAATTAAATTCATAAATAGCTACAATTGCCGTTATCAGCTAGAAATATTAATTTTTTCTCTGCTTTCCACTGAATGCTTCCCTAGAAAATATAATAGCCTACCACTTTATTTCTCTTCTGCGCTAAAGAAATAGATTAAAATGAATTAAGCGATTTAACACTTTAACACTCACAAAATCTATATATCTATCATATTAATTACCTCAACCACAGAATTACAGGTAGTCGCACAACTTAAGAATAAAAATGCTGAAAATATTTCTGGAAGTCTAGAAGTTCGACAAATTGCCGAAACAAACTGAGATCTTCGCTAACAGCTATTCTGTTTTCGAGCGACCTATCTACTGTGGAGTCTATGAGCGAGAATGAAATTAAAGTTTCAAACTTGGCCAATATCTTAAAATCAGACAAAGGGCCCAAACTTACTTCGCCAAGCGAAATTATCTCCCCTACTCCCAACATTTACGTCCGCTTAACGCGTGTCGTAACTGTCACCTACTGACCACGATGTACGCGTGTCAGTTTCAAATCCCAGACAGCCTGACTCCATTGTAGGGCAGTTTTCACACTACAGCTGACCATGGCCCAAGTGAGCGCCGTGTCAGTTTGGGATTTCCCAGCCAAATGTCTGGATACTGACCGGTGCAGATGTAAAGTATCACACCTCACCGGGACTTATGCCGAGAAAGGACTCGCGCGCTCGGTGAGAATGTAGACGATTTGCTACGTCCTATGTTCAGCGAACCGACTTATCACGCCTTCTGACGCCCTGCAGCCCTGACATCTACGTAATATCGTCCTAGCGCGATTCTCAGTTTTAGAGAAAGGAAAAAGGTAAAGTTTGCGAATTATATGAGAATAATATTCGCAAAACGAATGGATGAAAAATACACAGGAAAAAAAAAGTACAGAGATATTAAAAGAGAGAGTTTATGTGAAAGAATAGGAAGAAGATGTAGGAAATTAAATGAATATAAACCCTACGTGACATACCCCACTGAATACTTTCTTGCTCTCTCCCTACATGCCTTGATGACATCGTCCATAAGGAGTATGAAGAGGTAAGGTGATAGGATATCACCTTGTCTTACACCAGTGGTGGTCCTGAACTCCTCTGACCTATGGCCTGCTGTCCTCACATAATTTCTGCAAGACTTGTAGAAGCTCTGTATAGCATGAATCAGAGGTGCTGGAATATTCTTCCTTGCCAAACAGTCCCAAAGTTTGCTCCAGGGGACCCTGTCAAACGCCTTTTCCAGATCTATGAAACAAAGATGGATCTCACTCTTATACTCAAGGGCCTTTTCACTCAGCTGTCTGAGTGTGAAGATTAGGTCCTGAGTACTTCGGTTTGCTCGGAATCCGCACTGGACCTCATCCAATTGTGGCCCAGCCAGGCGCCGGAGTCTCCGCTCCAGGACTCCAGAGCAGATTTCACCAGGGACACCGAGAAGGGACACGCCTCCATGGTTTCCACATTGTCGATTGTCACCCTTTTTGAAAATTGGTGTTATGATGGCAATCTCCCAATCCTTTGGCATGGTCCTGTTGCACCATGCTGCCTGTAGGACCTTTAAGAGTAACAGGTCGCCCGATGCTCCCATGCACTCAACCACCTCTGGTGCCATACCATCATGCCCTGCTGCCCCGCCCATCTTGATCTTCTCTAGCGCTGCCCTCAGTTCTTCCATCTTTATGTCATCCTCACCATCATTGGTCCTCCCCTCTGCGCCAGCGGTTATCACCTCTGATGCCTCACCATGCCCACCATCCAGGAGCTCCGAGAAACACTCCCTCCATCCCTCCACCACCTCCCCCGGGGCAGTAAGCAACCTGCCCCGCCTGTCCCTTACAAATTTGAGAGGGCACTGTTTTTCTCTCCTCATGTTCTTTAGGGTCTCATAGAACAACCTCCGGTCTTCCCGTGCATCCCCTTCTAGCCCCTCTCCAAACTCCCCCCAGGACCCCTGTTCCGCCGCCAGCACCCTGTTCTCAGCCTCTGCGCCGAGTGTCACACATTCTCTATATCCCTCCACATGTCCTGTTGTGCCTCCAGCTCCCAAGCATTGCCTCCATGCCATCCTCCTCTCTCCCATTTTCTCCCCGACTTCCTCCGTCCACCAAGGCGCCCTCCCTCTCCGGTTCCCAAGTCGGACCCCACCGCATGCCTCCGCAGCAGCCGTCCCTATGATATCCTTGAATTTATTCCAGAGGGTTTCCAAGTCATCAGGTCGTTCTTCTGTGTTGCTCACTGCTGTAGCAATAAGCCCCTGATATCTGGTCTTAATTTCTGGCTCTCTCAGCTTGTAGGTCCTAATGCTCATTTCTCCCGCTCGTTTACCTGGTCTCCCGCGTGATGCCGGGCAGCCCCCAGGCTGAGCAACTCTCCCAGCTGTTCGTTTGATTGTTAGCAGGCAGTGATCACTTCCAATCTCTGGCCCCCTCCAGACTCTTGCATCTCGGACATATCTGAATGAGCTTCTCCGAACAATGGCATAGTCGACCACTGACCTCTCACCCTTGGTTGGCCCACACCCAGTGTATGCATGTATGCGCTTATGGGGGAACTTTGTGTTTGTAATGATCAGATTCTGCTCACTGCAGAATCTAAGGAGTCGCTTTCCATTGTCATTGAGAGTATCTTCTCCATATCTTCCGATAACTCCACCCCATCTAGCATGGTCATTTCCAACTCTGGCATTAAAATCCCCGAGCATAATAACTTCATCTAGGCAGTCATCCACTGTCCTTTGAAGCAGCTCGAAGAATTCCTCCTCGACCTCTGCTCCCCCATCCCCACCTGGTCCATACACTATGACCAGGTTGACCATGGTTTCTCCTTCTTTTAGTTTTACAACCATAATGCGCTCCGAGACAAAGTTCCATCCCTTGATACTATCTTTTGACCTTGGGCCACAATGCAACCCACGCCCCCTTTAGCTCCCTCAGATATGGGTACACCACTGTAGAGCAACGTGTTGCCATCGAGATCCATGACCCCCTGTCCCTTTCTCTTCGTTTCCGCCATAGCCAGGATTTCCAGCTTCGCTTTCCCCATCTCTTCCACCAGCCCCCCCCCCCCCCCCCCATTCACACCTCCTGTGTTCCATATTCCACAAGCCGCAGTCCGCAGTCCGCTCCAGCCCGTCGCCCCTAGAATCAGTCCGGCGCTCTCTCTTGTAGTTCGCGTAATCATGATTTAAAGCAAACAGGTGATTGGCCTGTTGTGCCTTTGCATGGTGGAGTGGCTGCCTCCTTACGGCCTCCATGCAGGCCGCCCTCCTCCTTTTTCATCCGGGCTTGGGACCGGCATAGGCGGAGTTTTTTTTTTTTTTTTTCTAATTGTTTATATTTAGGATAAACAGTAGAATGCTTCTTTTTTAAGTATTAGTTATTATACGTCCTAATAGAAAATTTTTGCACTTGGCATATAACTTACTTAATTAGTCGTTTCACTTCTAACCTGGGGTGTAGAGCTTTGCCAGAGAGAGCGCCACACTATCCTATCGGCTGCCTTTCTCCGGTTCTTGTTCAAATCTAGTCCTCGGTCCTTTAGAGGAGCCTAATTTGTCCTCCCGGCGAACTCTGTGTCGTCCTGGAGGTCTGGAACGCTGGCTCTTGGTTTTCCATATTTGTTGCAGTAGCCGATCTTCTCTCATTCTGCAGACATGGCGAAACCATTGTAATTTGAACTGTTCCACGTGGGTCTGCAGGGGTTGGGTTTTGAGGCCATGATGTATCGTCTGGTAGCGGACCTTGTCTGTTCTTGTTACTTCAACCTCCTTCCATAGATACCTCATTTCTGAGGTTTGGAACTGGCTTTTGAGGGTTGTATTCATTACCCATGACTGCTGTTGGCATATAAACGAATTTTAAAAAACTATAGCTTTTTAAGTCTAAATATCCACAATGCATGCAGCCACACATATTTATGACAAGTAAGCAAGAGTGTCCAATATTGTTACAAGAAATGATAAACACATCGTAAAGGTTAAGGATCCCATTACATGCCCATTGAGGCATGTTGGGAATATGGTGTTAAGCCCATATTTTCTTGACCATCGGCCCACTAGGGGTGATGTGGTCAGCAATACGCCGGCCGCCTTAACCTTCCCAGCGTTGCTCTAGTACTTAATTCATGAGGCTGGGTCGACCCCGGAGCAGTTTGCGGTCTAAAAAATCCCACCTCAACTAGGGATCGAACCATGGACCAATGTAATATTAAACCATGACAACTTGTATTTTAAATAAATAAAACGTACGTATTCGCTGACCACACAGCCACTATGGGTCAATATTCCGCATTTTTAGAACCACTGCGACGAATCTTTCATTACATTACTGGTCAAAGCATTTAAGGTGGGAAATGTCGGCAATCTAGGGTAAAGAAATCGCGTGAGAGAGATTGGTTTTCCTTGTGCAAAGGCTGTTCAATTAGAACCATGACATGGAAGCATTCGTCTCCATTAGCCAGAGACGTGCATTTCTATTTGTCCAAGACATTCTAGACGACACACGAGGCGAGACCTTGTTATGCGTGTCGCTAGATGTATTGCTGTGTTCTTCCGTGCGTTTCCTTCTGTTAAATTGGCTTCTCCCCTGAAATTATTTGCGCCAAACACACATGTACTTTTAAACTCACACATACACACAAGCTCGTATATATACACACGCAGGCACTCAACAATGCGGGAATTCATCTGACAGGAAAACATTCTTTCACATTACAAATATTGTTCATGCATCATCATCCTTCTATTGTTGGATTTTTTTTAGGGAACATTGAGCCACCACTGCAGATGGTCTCCTTACGCAAGTCTACACCACAGCAGATGGTCTCCTTACGCAAGTCTACACCACAGCAGATGGTCTCCTTACGCAAGTCTACACCACAGCAGATGATCTCCTTACGCAAGTCTACATCACAGCAGATGGTCTCCTTACGCAAGTCTACATCACAGCAGATGGTCTCCTTACGCAAGTCTACACCACAGCAGATGGTCTCCTTACGCAAGTCTACATCACAGCAGGTGGACTCCTTACGCAAGTCTACATCACAGCAGATGGTCTCCTTACGCAAGTCTACACCACAGCAGATGGTCTCCTTACGCAAGTACACATCACAGCAGATGGTCTCCTTACGCAAGTCTACATCACAGCAGATGGTCTCCTTACGCAAGTACACATCACAGCAGATGATCTCCTTACGCAAGTCTACATCACAGCAGATGGTCTCCTTACGCAAGTACACATCCCAGAATGTTCTTGTGGCAGATGTTCTTGTGGCAGATGTTCTTGTGGCAGATGTTCTTGTGGCAGATGTTCTTGTAGAAGATGTTGTTGTGGCAGATGTTCTTGTAGCAGATGTTCTTGTAGCAGATGTTCTTGTAGCAGATGTTCTTGTGGCAGATGTTCTTGTAGCAGATGTTCTTGGGGCAGATGTTTTTGTGACAGATGTTCTTGTGGCAGATGTTCTTGTGGCAGCAATTTGATTCACAGGTTGAGATTGCCAGTCCCATCTACACAGCTTCATAGTGATCTCTCTTTGCGACATTCCTGAGGGAACAATAATCATGTTATTCCCTTAATTACTCGGAGACCCACAAAGAACACTAAACAAAGAACAGGAAAGGAAAACAAAAAAAGCCGGAAGTGAAACATTTAGTGTCCAGGTGCGAGATCGATAGACAGGTATTGATAATGCTTTACTAAACGACCAAGGCGAATAAATACAATATAGTAGTAATAAAAAGGTAAAGGTCGTCCTATAGCAGATACTTCCCATCCTTGTTCCCATCCTTGCTGCTTTTTTCTTCCCTAGCTCAAGAGTAAAGTGAGGTACCCATTTACAGCTGGGTAGACTGGAGCGCCACGATACCATGAATCGAACTCGGCACCTTTGCCGCGAGAGAACAGCGCTCTCACCACTCTGTTAATCAAACGCTCTATTGTATTAGTACCAACATTCAATATCAGTGCAAGAACAAGTGAGAAAACCATTTGATAGCATTACAAGGCTGTCTTTATTCTGAAATCTTCAGGGTAAGAGGAAAAGCGGGAGTCCAAAACAACACATGGAGAAGTGGTTCAGACTATTCCGTAAAGGGATAAACAAGACATGGGAAAATCTTGAATGAACAGGAAGAGGTTGACCTTATATCCAACTCCCTTTAGTTAGCCTTTTAGGACATGCCAGGTAGGTCACAATACTCCTTTTTTTTCTTTTTGCTTTAACTCCAGGTAGAGGTAACGTCATAGGTATCAAATATTAATGTTTATAATTTTTCAGTGTGAATAAATGCGAGTAATGATAACAAGATTGAACTTTGTCGTAGATTTTTGATAGGAGAATTAAGACTTGGGTTGGTCCCTTCTGAATAGGTAGGAATGAGTGATAGTCACAGTGTGAGATAGAAATACAAAATAGATTTCCACGAGTGAGGTGGTAGAATAGTGATAGAGGCTGTCTCTGAGAGCGGGAAATCTTCTCTCTCTCTCTCTCACCTATCTTCTACGACAGATCTAAAGTAGTCAGACAGTCTAACACATATACATTAAATATATATATATATCCACTCACGTGCACGCACATTCAAGTGACGACAGGTAGACACACAGACGTGGGAAACTATAACAAATGATTATATAGATATTTAGAACGAGCTGACCAACATGCTGATTAATTTATTGATAAGTTTATTTATCAGAGTAAACTTACGTCACAACATGTAAAATTACATCAAAACGGCATATACACAAAGTCATAAACAAATCAAGGAATGCTACAAGAACTGGTAGACCCACAGTTGTGATCTTCCCTCGATGGATAGCCCACAGTCCCGTTAAGAGAAAGATGATAGCACAAAGAGTCCCAGATACATATGATTTGAGTCTAAGAGTTTTTCCCCCTTTAAGGTATGAACAGACCTGATACTATAATCTAGTTTAAGGTAAAATATTGTTAGCAAAAAAAAAAAAAACTTGCATGAAGAAAGTTATGACAGCAAATAGGTGTCAAAATACAACGGTAAAATAACACTCAGACCTGCGTACACTCCTATTCATTCAGCCATGGCCACGTGCGCACATTTATACTTACAGCTTTGATCGCTGCCTCTGGGAACATAATAAATTCTAGGACCTCCGCACAGACCCGTAAATGCAGTCTCGACCAAGAAATCCGCAGTTCCGAAAAGACTACTGAATTCTCTGTCTCAGGGAACGATTCCTTGGGTGTTCTTATTTTTCGGATGTCTGTTAAGTCACATAAAAATTGTCCAGGCACGAAAGTTAGCAGAGCACAGAGTCACTAGCGTAGGTTGCTAGAAATGAGGAATGTCAGATCGGTGTCTACTTTCAGGAAAGTACTATATTTGGTCACCACAATACTAGTCAAAACTCTGTCGGGATGTTGCTGATATTTTGCTTGCCACAGCGGGCTGATCTGTACTAACGTGTTATTCTGGAAGAATTAATTCTGGCGCGAAGGCCTTTTACTTCATTTAACTGTTACAGTTCATGTCATGAAAGTGCTTAAGTTCTTCACAGATAATGTTCACGTACTAGAACGCTGGCAAAGTTTGGGTACCACAGTATTCACTGAATAAAGAAAAACCACATATGAAATATTTTACATATTATGTACTCAATATAACTTACATTTTTAAACTGCAAGCGTATAGCTTGTCTTATAGTTTAACCCTTCCCGTGGAATAAGTTATATTAAAAAAAAATCATCAATCCTCATGAATTAAGAACACGTGCGTATTCCGTCAACACTCATGAGGCTTCTAGCATTATAAGTTAGTTTAGAAAAATATGTTCTCGTCTGATTATTTAGCAGTAAAATTAAATTCATTATAGCTACATTGTTGTTTAAGCTAGAAATTATAATTTATTCTGCTTTCCACTGAAACACGTCACTAGAAAATAATACAGACTTATGTATTAAGCGCTCTGCACCAATTCTAACTAGTGAAAAAAAATAAGCGATTTAACACTTTAACACTCACAAAATACTAGCTGTATCTATTTTTACCTCACACAGAACTACGGGTAGTCGCACAACTTAGAATCATACACTGAATATTTATGGAAGTCTAGAAGTTCGACAAATTGTCGAAACAAACTGAGAGACTTCGCTAAACAGCTTATTCTGTTCTGAGCAACCTGTCTACTGCGAATTTAGAGGACTGAATGAAAATAAAATCTAACTCCCTCCAGTATATATGAAACGCCAGACAAAGATGTCCACTATTTCCATAAACTACGCAATAGCCTCCCCCTTTCCGTCTAAAACACTACGTTTAACACCTAAACGCATGTCGTAACTGCCACCTACTGACCGAGAGGGCGCGTGTCAGTTGCAAATCTCAGACGGCTAGTCTCCAATGCCCCGGCAGTTTTCACACTTCACGCTGACCATGGCCGACAATGAGGGTCGTGTCAGGTGGGATTTCCAGACAAAATGTCTCAAACTGCGCCAAGGAGACGTCATTTATCGCGCTTTTCTGAGCGTTCAGCCGACACCAGTCGTTGTGGCAGGTGAAAATGCAGACAAATTTGTCGCCTATATGTCTGGCGAAAACGAATATTTACAGTTTACATCCACAACGCGATAACCTCCCGAGCCTTGCATCTACGTAATAACCTCACTAGTGCGTTTCAAAATGAGAAACTAAACCCGGCGAAAGTTAGAATGGGAAAATAGTAATACATATATTCGCAAACGAACGAATGCGAAAAAACACAGGAAAAAGGTAAAGAGCGACAATAATTAGAGAACAAGGGTGGAAGAAAGGAAGAGGAAAATATAGAAAATTTCAATGTTCATAACTCTCCGTGACAAACTTGAAGAAACACCCCGCCAACATGTAGAATCGTACACATATCTTCGTAGCAATATTGATAACGTTGGAGGGACAGACATTGATATCAAAATAAGAACACAAAAAGCAAGAGGAGCTTTCATAGCATTGGGAAACATATGAAGAACAAGAGAAATCAAGTCAAACACGAAAATAAGAATCTTCAACTCAAATGTCAAGTCAGTCTTATTGTATGGCTCGGAGACATGGAGAACAACAATAACAACAACCAAAAAGCTACAGACTTTTATAAACGGGTGCTTGTGTAGAATAGAAGGACTGAAATGGTATGACAAGGTCAACAATGTGGAATTGATGACAAGAACCAGACAATTGCCAGTGGAACAACAGTTGAGAAGAACACGCTGGTGATGGATAGGATACACATTGAGGATACCTGTTGATAGCATTACACGATAATCATTGTTCTGGAGTCTCCAGAGTAAGAGAGGCAGAGATATTTAAAAAAAAACCACACACACAAAAACACACAAAAGCACAAACACTCACGGAGAAGAAAACTGGAAATAGAGTGAAAATGATGAGGAAGATATAGAAAGAACTAGAACTGATGTCACGTGACAGAAAGACTTGGCATTATTTGTTAAAGGGCTATGTTCTTAGATAGAGCCGCGGTAGTATAGTGGTTAGTGCACTGGCTTCCTAGCTCAGTGGTCTATGGTTCGATCCCCAGATGAGGTGGGATTTTTGTTAGGCCGCAAACGGCTCCTGGGTCGACCCAGCCCCAAATAGGTACCAGAGCAACTCTGGGACGGTTAAGGCGGCCGGCGTGATGCTGACCACATCACCCCTAGTGTACCGACTGAGAAAATATGGGCCTAACACCATATTCCCAATATGCCTCAATAGGGCGTGTAACGGGATCCTTTTTTTATGTTCTTAGAGGAGCTAACGTATACTGACTGATTAGATTTGTTTCAATTTACAGTATATAAATGTTGTCATTATATTTCTTGGGTTATTTCAATATGATATTCTACTAGATTTTGTCTGAATAAGGCATTCGTTTAAATATTTCCATTTCCGCTACCTTTAGAAAATGGAACCACCACTGTAACTGGTTCTCTTGCAGGAAGCCTGCACAAATGTTCTTATGTCTTCTTGCAGCTATGTTTTTTGTGGTAATTTGTTTTACTCGAAAAGGTTCCCAACCTCATACAAAACCTTATATTTCTTGCCTCATACGACATGCCCGAGGGACTGCTAGTCTTATTCATTCTGGCCTCCTCCGACCCCCGGGAACTACACAAGGGGATATAAGACGTTACTTGTGACAATATTAAACATATAAATATGTTTGCGAGCCTGTATGTGAGAATTTACTCGTATATGTGTTAGATAGATCTCCTACAAATTAGGCAAATCATGCTCTAGTCTGGCTTATCGGTAGCTTACCTGCTTGTAAAGAAGTCTCGAGGAACATTGATTAATGTTGAGAATATCGATTTTTATATTTTGCTACGTTCAAAATGCTCTTCTCGTGTTACCAAATGGCGCAGAGTCGCACGTGTCAAAGGTAGTCATAAATCTATTTAACAGAAATTCGTCACGTACATTTATTATGAGACAGTTTAGAATTTTTCATTACCCTACGTCTCATTGTGGAGCACAGTCCGTAAAGAAATACCAGCCAAGTCCTCCTGTCCTATATCTCTAATTCAAGGTCTCTTCCTGTGTTCTTTATCCTTCTCATGTCTGTCTCTAATTCCTATTTCCAAGTGTTTGTGGTCTCCCACCATTTCTCTTACACTGGTGATTCCAGACGAATGATTGCCTTGTAATGCTAAAGAATAGTGTTCTTAGTGCATGTCCTACCCAACGCCGGAGTCTGGTCCTCAGGCCTTATTCTATCTGTAATAGTCCGGTTCCTTCCATCAATTCCACATCATTGATCTTGTCCGTACCATTTCAATTCTACTGTGCGTAAGCATATATTAGTAAAATGTTGTTTTTTTCTGTTTAGTGACTGAGTCTTTAAATGTTCGGGTCGTTCATGGGTGCTATAAACTGTAGTTATGTATATGTCGTGAGAACAGTCTCGACCAATGAAGTCCTTTTTTGTGCTAAATTGGCCGTGCGCCCTTTCAGGATATACTTTCATAGCAAGGCGATGGCTCCGATTGGATGGTCATTGGTAAGCCTATCACTCAAATTTCTTTTCTGCTGCCTGGTGTCTTTCTGTCTGTGCCATGAGTGCCTTTATTTACGACTCACAGCTATCAGGTTTCCTTCATTATGTATTCTTTCGGGTAGGCATTTGTATTGTTCTTCGTGTTTCTGGGCCATACAATAATTCGTCGTTGAATTTAAGTATCCTGTATCTCCCAGTGAAGTCTGGATATCAACATGTCGCAATTCTTCTCATAATCTTTGACCTTTTCCAGGGCATTTTCAGACGGCTGTCAATTTCTGTGTCTATCATCAATGACAAGACTCTGTCTGGACACATACATTGACAGCCGCATTGACAAAGCTACCTTTGCCCGCGTCACATCACGTGTTTGGGGAAACTCCAAACTCACAACGACGACCAAAGCTGCGATATATAACGCTTCATCACCAGCTTACTTCTATATGGCAGTGAGAAATATGTAAAAATGGAAGAAATATTTGACAAAAATATGTGGCAGCTATAAGGAATATTTATAAAATATTTGGCAGCTAGAAGATATAGTTGAAGAAATGTTTGGTAGCTACATGAAATATTTGGCAATGAGAAGAATTATTTGAAGAAATCAAGAACTATTTGAAGAAATACGAGCGTATTTGAAGAAATATTTGGCAACTGCAAGAAACATTCGAAGAAATATTTAATAACTGCAAGAAACATTTTACAATAAATATTTTGAGAAATTTTTTATAAGTGCAAGAAATATTTGAAGAAATATTTGGCAGCTGCAAGAATGAGTTGGATAAATATATTAAAAAATATTTGACAACCTCAAGAAACATGTGAAAAAATATTTAATGAAATATATGCAACTACAAGAACCAACTGAAGAAATATTTGAAGAAATATTGACAAGTGCAAGAAATATCTGACGAATTATTTGGCAACTGCCAGGAACAGTTGACAGTTGCAAGAAACATTCGAAGAAATATTTGACAATTGCAAGAAACATTTGAAGAAATATTTAAAGAAATATCTGAAGAAATATTTGGCAACTGAAAGAAAAAAAACATGTGAAGAAATATTTGACAACTGGAAGAAACGTTTGAAGAAATGTTTGACAACTGTAAGAAACATTTGAAGAAATATTTGACAACTGGAAAAACATTTGAAAAAATATTTGACAACTTTAAGAAACATTTGAAGAAATATTTGACAACTGGAAAAACATTTGAAGAAATATTTGACAACTGGAAAAAACATTTGAAGAAATATTTGACAACTGGAAAAACATTTGAAGAAATATTTGACAACTTGAAAAAACGTTTGAAGAAATATTTGAAAACTGTTAGAAATAGTTGACATTTGACAACTAGAAAAAAATTATTTGAAGAAATATTTGACAACTGGAAGAAACGTTTGAAGAAATGTTTGACAACTGGAAAAAAAAATCTGAAGAAAAATTTGACAGCTGGATAAACATTTGAAGAAATATTTGACAACTGTAAGAAATATTTGACAAATACAAGAAATAATCAAAGAAATATTTGGCCCCTGCAAAAATAAAAAAAATTAAAAACAGGTTAATAAATATTTACCTACTGGTTGGAACATTTGAGCAGGACTGGGAGAAAATTTTGGGACCATCTTTGCTGATTGAAAGAAAAGTTTTCATTAAAGATTGACAATTGCTGGACAAAAAAGTAGATAACCGTTTGATAACTGGAACAAATACTTAGTCACACTTGACTGAACAGGTAAAAAGTTTGGAGCCAAGTTTTATTTTGAAGAAATATTTGACAACTGGAAGAAGCATTTGAAGAAATGTTTGACAACTGGAAAAAAAAACATTTGAAGAAAAATTTGACAACTGGAAAAACATTTGAAGAAATATTTGACAACTGTAAGAAATATTTGACAACTGTAAGAAATATTTGACAACTGTTAGAAATATTTGACAACTGTAAGAAACATTTGACATATGCAAGAAATAATCAAAGAAATATTTGGCCCCTGCAAAAATTAAAATTAAAATTAAAAACAGGTTAATAAATATTTACCTACAGGTTGGAACATTTGAGCAAGCCTGGGAGAAACTTTTGGGACCATCTTTACTGATTGGAAGAAAAGCTTTCATTAATTTGACAATTGCTGGACAAAAAAAGTAGATAACCGTTTGATAACTGGAGCAAATACTTAGTCACACTTGACTGAACAGGTAAAAAGTTTGGATACAAGTTTTATTTTGAAGAAAAATTTGACAACCTGAAAAACATTTGAAGAAATATTTAATAACTGGAAAAAACATTTGAAGAAAAATTTGACAACTGGAAAAACTTGCTCAAAAAGACAATTCGTTGGGACCTCCCGTTGCAGATAGAGTTTTTTCGTCTACCAATACGCCAAACTCCGGCTGTTAGAATTTTATTATGACTTTATAGATAGGTTCGTAGATCGATTCAATTTCCAGCTGTGAGAGATGGATACCGACAGACTATATTTAGCGCTGACGACAACCACCCTAGCCGAAAGCAGTTCGAACCTCTATGCTAACGGAATTTTATAAAGTATACGATCAATGGTTTCCTCGCGAAGTCTGCACCCGACCATCGATCCGAGTTTATTACTATTGAGGGTAAAACGCGAATCGTTTGTCGGAAATGCCAGGGTAGGAAATTATACGAGAAGAGAACCCATGGGTTGTTTAAACTAGAATACGAAGGGCATGATATGGTTTCCCTCTGTAGTAAAACTTACTACTATTTCGGGGAGTACGATAAGACTAGCACGAAAAGACTCATAAAACAACACAACACCTTAGACACACACACTTTTTGGGAGGTTCTCACTACACAACAAGCGCGGGGCGGGGCAAAACGGTGGATTTAAAACGCACAATTCAGCCGTCTATACATACATCAAACACAGAAATTCCCTGTTATATTTTTACATAAAAAGACAGGTACACGCCGACAATGTCACCACTTCACCTCTCACCATCTAATTTCACCTGCAGTGATAATAAAAATTTATATATAAACACTTATTACGCCTGTTTGCTTTAGATGTCGTATATATCTCTGTGTGTGTGTGGGGGGGGGGGTGTGGAGGAGCAGCCCAATCAGGACGCCCACTCCTGCCTGACAACAACCCTCGATGATCTGATAAATATACATCTAGAAGAGGTCCTCCTGCGGGTGACCTCGCGTGAGGATCTCGTCCGCCTAATCCTACACGTCGTAAGGATAACCCTTATACGTTATATTCATCTGCGAGTTGGACGACAACACTGTCAACCAGACTAACCTCGCCGGCTGATCACCTCTACACCCCCTCCCCTTATTATATAAATAAAAAAATATAAATTAAAAAAAAAAATATCTCAATTCGTGTACATGTCTATCTCTCTTACGTGACTTTTTTTCTCTCACCCCTATATTCTCATCAATACCTGCACACAAACCACCAGACAAAACCAAAAATCAACACCATCCACACCACACCACGCTAATTAACGATCTTCCTCTTTAAAACTCATACTTAGCGAGTTTATCAATTTTTATATTTTTCTCTATAAGCCTTTCTTAGTCGATTTGGCCGACAACAATGTCAACCAAACTAACCTCGCCGATTGACCACCTCTACACCCCCCTTATTATATAAATATAATTATATAAATAAATAAAAATGTGTCTCAATTCGTGTACATTTGTATTCTCTCTTACATGCTTTTTCTTTTTCTCTCACTCCTATATTCCCATCAATACCTACACACAAACCAACAGACAAAACGAAAAATCAACACCACCCACACCACACCACGCTAATTAACGATCTTCCTCTATAAAACGTATAGTAAGCGAAAATATCAATTTTAGAAAAGGCAATAAATGAGAAATCGAACTCAGCATCAGGACACGATATTCTAAGATACGAAATACTAAAAAAGATACCAAAATATACCACAGAAGTAATAACCTCTCTATACAATATTATATGGAAAACAGGAACAACACCAAAGGCATGGAAGGTCGCGTCTGTAAGTTTTTACAGAGGCCAGCCTTTACTACACGTTCGAAAATACTTTTGTAAATCACATCTAATGTTTCCTACCAAAATCGCCATTACGTTGACTCGCCCTGAATTTGAACATCTGCTGGCTTTACAGGGCAAAAGCCTCGCCGAATTTGACCGACTACAGTTACCAAACACAGGTACCTGTCCTACTACTTGCCCCAGTAACACGTTTGACCACTAAATCAACTCCAGTTGTTATCAACCAATATTCCGAGAACCGAGTTAGTGTCCTCTTAACAACACCAACCCTTGTACCCCTACATCAAGTCCAACCATAGACAATCACGCGGACGCTGTCTTTAAGCTACAACTCCCACCGAAGAAGCAAAGAGCTACAAAGCGTCTGAAACTAGAGATTTAGATTGACATTTCGTATTCTTTTAAAAGTGATCACTAAATATATTTATTACAAACTTTATTAAAAAACCTTAGCCTTTGTATAAATGTTATCTACATGTTGTAAAATATATATTGTATGTATGTTGTATATATGTATATATATAGGTTGTATAAATATTGCATATTTTGTATAAATGTTGTATATATTGTATATATTGCATAAAGAAACATAACAACACACTGCTGAGTAATACACAACACTTAAAAAATACCATCACAAAAAAATCCCCTTAGTATCCTACTAACCCACACCGCCATTATTGATCTAATATTTTTCCTTATATAAATGTCACGCTCTACCTGCACTATCGATCGGTATATTTCCCTATATAAAAGTCACGCTCCACCTGCAGAAAAGGGGATCGAAACCGCCCTACTATACTACTCACGACATGACTGAGGGGGCAATAGTCCTAGTCTTTCTTTTTCTCATCAGAGACCCCCGGGACAACCCGGGACAAAATACAAATACTCAGCTGTAAATAAGATTTTTTTCTGTTAGAAACTACAGACATGGTTTAAATACGTACATCATCTTCAGGTGCCATCTTCACATCGAAGGTCGGATGTAATAGATCTCCAACGTCTTCTGTCTCTCGTCTTGATGGGGGGACCGAAGACGCAGCAACAGTGGTAAACCCATACCTTGACTGCTTGCATCAGGGTCAGCTAACCAGAGCTGACCAAGACCCGACTTCACCTCCAAGTGGTGGTCCTGGAAACAGGCTGCATCACTGCAGTCTGGCTGAGAGAGTAGGGATCGAAGAGGGAAGGCTAACCCGGTCCCAAAAATGCCATGCTGAACACCGGATGTGTCGGGCCGAAAGGCGCAAATATCGCAGCTTTGCTGTAAACGGCGACACTACGTAACAAACGTCCTTTTCAGGACGAACGCAGAAGAAGAATGAAGAAAGTCTTGATGGTACACTCTGATAGGCTCTTTCCTGTCCATCTCTTGATGTTATCTTCCAACTTACAGTTAGGTCGTACTCTTACACGTTTGCCTTCAACTCTGTCTTCTATTACGGTCTTCAGTAAGGAATTATGTTTTTTACATAGCCACAAATACGCACAACTTTCCAAGAAATATTCATATCATTCTTAAATTTTTTTTTACTTCCAACCTGTATGCAAGGTCCATGTGTTGTATTACGGCTCACGTCCAAGTATAAAAGACCTTGTAATCTTCGGAAGCGTAACATTAAAAATGGAGTTTTCCTCGTTTTGGCGAGGCGTGGCTCGTTTAACCTAAACACAAGATTGGTCAGTTATTTAAGGGCGCATGTTAAAATATACTACTGGACAAAAGTTAAGGGCCACCATTCAGTTTAGACAAGGTTTATATAATTGATTGGCAATTTGTAAAGACAAGCGAAAATGTCATTAAAACTGAGCTCAGAGAAATGTGTATACATTTATGTGTGCATTAGGTTAATTTTTTTTAAATGTCCAAAAACTGGGTCACATTAACCCGCACGTGAAAATTTCCATTGTTGCTGCAAAAACTCGTGGTTTTTGCAACACGCCCCACTAGTTCAAAAGGTGAAAAAGTGAGTTGAATTTGAATGCACGTGGAAAATGATCATCGGTAAAGAGTGTTCACCGTTGGTATGCAATAAATCAGTATGACAAGTGGTCGAAATGATCACTGCATTAGCCATGCCACCAAGGAGAAGTCTCAGCACTGTAGACCGTGGTCGAGCCATGGCATGGATTCAGGATGGTCAATCTGTTCGACATGTTGCAAGACGTTTAGCAGTGTCCCACTCTACCATTCAGAGACTTCTTGAGAGATTTCAAGCTACCGGACATTTGGAAAATCGACCCTGCTCAGGAAGAATTATATAAACATTGTCTAAACTGAATGGCGGCCCTTAACGTTTGTCCAGTAGTTATATAAAAGACCAGGTGGTCTGATGTTTTATCATTTGTATTTGATTATTTAGGTATTAGGAATCGTAACAGAATAAAGCTTCACTCATGACAATTTTGAGTGGGGCCTACAAACTCTGCACATAAAACAAACTGATACAGAGTTAATAGGTTCCATAGCACACAAAAGGCTTTCGCGTAGGCTTTCTGTAGGAGAGCTAAAGACATTGCTGAGCCCATACTCCTTAACTGTATTGTGTCTGTAGTTTACCAACAAGACGTCCCTCTGGTGACTGACTGGCCACTATTGATCAGAATCCTCATTTTTTTACTACACTGTCATGAGCATGTGGTGCTGTCAGTCAAGGGAGTACGTCATGCAAACAATAAAATACAATGAAGACCTAAAAACGTCATTTAAATAGTTTCTGAGTACTCTCACTATTATTTCCCTTTGGCCTTACTTCCGCCAAAATTGTTTCCCTTATCGCACGCTTGTGCTACAACAGCTTTAAATACCAAGCCCTAAAGAGGACTGTAAGCTTTTATTGCTAGGATTGTATAGTCCTGAGAAGGACTTGTCTTGAGAAAGACTAACTAACTAAGTCAATGCTGTTGAGGGTTGTAGGTTATATTTTTCGTGGACGAAAAACTTCAGTTGAGGGTACACAGGCAAAATACAGACATATAGATCAATGTTAATCATAAGATAAATTTTAAATATTACATCAATTTACATGACACTAAGATATGTTATAAGCATAACGATCTATGCAGTCCTATATCAGTGTCATATATATATATATAGACATACCCTCAGACACAATAGGACTTTGAGGACTGTGTGGCTTGAAGCTTATCACTAAGCAAGTCGGCTCACAAAAGCAACTCAGTTTTACTTGTTCTCGGCTGTATGCTGTGGCTTGTGGCTTCTTACAAGTGTGGGTCAGTCCGCTAGACGTCTTCTTAGTTATACGATCTTGATGTGAATTTTCGAGAAGTACTGCTACAGTGTAGCCTCATGAGCAACTCTAGGAAGGTTAAAGGCGGCTGTCGTGATCATGACAACATCACCCCTCGTGTGCCGATGGTAAAGAAAGTATGGGCCTAACACCTAATTCCCAGCATGCCTCAATGGGCGTGTAACGGGATCCCTCCTTACTGCTACTGTGTCTCAAACGTTCTTTCATACCCTTTTCTGAGCCTGTGTTTCGATAGTTGTTAATACTTAGACTTGTCCTTCTGTACGTGCGAACTCAGACCACTGATATTTTTTCAGACTGACCTTTTACCTATGGCGTAAAAGTAGGTTCACCGTGATTTACTATTTATGGTTGAAAATCCAGTGAGAAGTGACATTCCATGGGGTAAAATCACAGATAGAATCATTATTGTGGTTAAATCATAAAGATACTTATTTTCCACGGTTAAAATTCAGTGAGAATGACATTTGAAACCAAAATCTCAGAGAAAAATATCATTTACTGTGCAAATCCTAGAGTGTTTTGCCCGTCTCGCTACAAAAACAAATGAACTAAAAGAGTCAAAAAGCTCTAATAATTAATAAATAAAAAACGAACACACCATTTAAAAAAACCGAACAACACATTAAATAACAATAATTTAAAAACCAAAAAAACTACTAACTACTCTTAACGTAAAAAAATAGGTATTGTGGCCTATTTGGAGTATGGTGTTAGACCCATATTTTCTTGACCATCTGAACAGGGTAGACTAAGATAGTGGTGAGCGGAGGCAAATGGAGATCATCTGATATTAGCCTGCTCTCTCAAACTTTTAAAAAGAAGGAGAAAAATGACACAATTGCGTTAATATTTACTTGTTTAATGTTTTGTATGGGTACTTTCATACGCAGAATCCTGCCTCCGGGCACACAGGCATTAATATTTGACAGTAACATTCAACTTACGTGTTCCGTATTTGTTCAGTAATGAAAGACACGTCTTCCGTGTGCAGAGCTTTCCGCTATTTAGCAATTTAAAAAAAAAACAGCTTTATAAAAATGAGGAAAGACCTATGCAATAAATCTATGGCACTGGCCGCAAGGAAAAGTGTTCCGAAGTGCTATATCAAAATCAATATTGTTGTAAGAAGTGAGTCCTGGACATTGAGCATGATCAGTTGTGATTGTTTAGAAGAATACAAAAATCCCGTAGACAGCTAAGGTAATAAACGAAGCATGCTCGTGAACAGCAAAGGAGCTAACAACTGCAGCAAGAAACATTATAATAAGACAATCAACCGTCACTGGATATGTGATAAGAAGAGAATCGCTGAGAAACATCGTAACCGTGGGAAAGACCAAGAAATGGAGAAATAGATGAAGAAAGAGAGAGAACAAAAATAACGCACAGTCTAACATAATGTTATGGGGAAGAGATATACAACAGAACTGACAGGCAGCATTCAAAATTGAGATCTGTAGAGGGACATGATCGCCTACTCCTCAAGGTATTGGCACCTGACTTGAACACCATATATTTGTGCAGAAGCATATAATAATAATAGCCCCTTCAGTCATAACTGACTATGGGAATGCGCCCCTGAGGTGACAGCCCACAGCTGCTTATTTTCCTGGTGCTCCTTTCGACGTTTTCGCCTCACCTCTGCTTCTTGTGTGAGCCTCTCTTCGCCCAATCTGAGGTGGCGCCGTAAATAGCATCGCCACTTAGTGCGATCGGCAGCTTCATCCTCCCATGTTGCTGGATCCATGTCCAGTGCCCTCATATCTCTCTTGCACACATCTTTGAACCTCAGCTGTGGTCGCCCAACTGTTCTCGTGCCATCTGCTAATTGTCCGTAGAAGATATCTTTTGGGATGCGACCATCTTCCATGCGGCGAACATGGCCAAGCCAGCGAAGTCTGCGCTGTCTAAGAAGCGTATACATACTTTGAAGGCCAGCACGTGACAACACCTCGACATTTGTCACTTTATCTTTCCACGAGATGCCGAGGATGCGGCGTAGACACCGCATATGGAAGGTATTGAGCCTTCTTTCTTGCTTAGCATAGGTCGTCCAGGTCTCGCTGCCATATAGGAGTGTGCTGGTGACGCAGGCATTATATACCGCAGCTTTGGTCTTCATTGTGAGTTTAGAGTTTCCCCAAACACGCGATGTGAGGCGGGCAAAGGTAGCTGCAGCTTTGCCAATGCGGCTGTCGATTTCTGTATCCAGTGAGAGTTTGTCATTGATGGTAGACCCTAGGTATGTGAAGTGGTGCGCCACTGCCAATTCATAGTTATCGATAGTGATAACTGGTGCAGCACCCACATCCTGACTCAGCACATTCGTTTTCTTTAGACTTATTGTGAGGCCAAAGTCCTTGCATGCTTTAGTGAAGCGATTCATCAAGCTCTGAAGCTCCTGTTGGCTTTGAGTGACGACTGCAGCATCATCAGAGAACAACAAGTCTCTTATAGTGACCCTTCTGATTTTTGTTTTTGCCTTCAGCCTTGAAAGATTAAACAGACGGCCATCTGACCTAGTGTGAAGGCATATTCCTTCAGTTGCATCTCTGAACGCATGTTTCAAGAGTAAGGCAAAGAAGATTCCGAAGAGGGTCGGAGCCAGAACACAGCCTTGTTTAACGCCACTTCGTATATCAAAGGGCTGTGACGTGCTTCCAGCATATTGGACTGTTCCCTTCATGCCGTCATGGAATGAGTTTCATTTCCAGCATTTTAGAAGGGCAGCCTATTTTCAGGAGGATTTTAAAGAGTCCATCCCTACTAACCAGGTCGAATGCTTTTGTGAGGTCTATAAAGGCGATATATAATGGTCTTTTCTGCTCTCTTGATTTTTCCTGAAGCTGGCGGAGAGAGAAGATCATGTCTGTTGTTGATCTGCCAGCTCGGAATCCACACTGTGACTCTGGATATATGCGCTCAGCTAACTTGTGTAGTCGCATTAAGATGACTTTGGCAAAAACCTTACCAACAATACTAAGAAGAGAGATGCCTCTGTAGTTATTGCAATCACTTCTGTCTCCTTTATTTTTATACAGTGTTACAATCTTGGCATCTCGCATGTCTTGAGGAATAGTTGTCTCTTCCCAGCACTGGCACAGCATCCTATGCAGGGGATGTAATAGCGTACTCTTACAGCATTTGATTAAATCAGGAGGAATCCCATCACTGCCTGGTGCTTTGCCAGAGGCCAAGCTATCAATGGCCTTGCTGAGTTCCTCTAATGTTGGTTCGGCATCCAGCTCCTCCATAGTTGGCAGACTGTTGACACCATCAAGGGCTGCAGGCGTAACGGTATTGTCTCTAGCGTAAAGCTCAGAGTAGTGCTCGACCCACCTCTCCATCTGCTTACCCTTATCGGTTAGCTTCTCTCCACTGATGGTTTTTAGCGGTGCCGTCTTACTTTTATGGGGGCCAAGTGCTTTCTTTATACCGTCATACATTTGTCTAATGTTGCCTGTTTGCGCTGCGATCTGGATGCTCTCACTGAGCTGGAGCCAGTAGTCATTTGCACAGCGTCGAGCAGTTTGTTGAACTTTGCTTCTCGTAGCCCTCCGTATCTGTAGGGTTCTGGCACTCGGTGAACGTTTGTATTCATTCATAGCACTGCGCTTAGCTTCAATAACAGGTGCCATCACATCTGATGAAGCATCAAACCAGTCATTTGACGTTGCTGTTTTCTTACCAAAGGTGGCAAGTGCAGTACTTTGAATGGTGTTCCGTAGATGCTCCCAGTTCTCTGTAATAGTATCACCATGCTGAGGGCTACTGAGCACTTTCTCGAAGGTCGCAGTGAATTGAGCGATCATGAAAGGGTCTGACATCTTGCTGGTATCAATGCGTGGTTTCCCTTCATGTCTGACACGATAGAGTTTTCTTGGTTGTGCTCTGATTTTACAGCAAACCAAGGAGTGATCTGTATCACAGTCTGCACTATGGTATGAGCGCGTGGAGAGCACAGACCTGAGGAGTGGCCATCTGATGAGAATCAGGTCAAGTTGGTGCCAGTGCTTGGATCGTGGGTGTCTCCATGACACCTTATGCTGGGGTTTTGTCTGAAAGTAGGTGTTGGTCACGCAGAGGTCATGGTGGACGCACAACTCTAAGAGCCGTTGTCCATTTTCATTCATCTTGCCAATACCAAACCTGCCCAGACATGAAGGCCATGAAACATTATCGGCACCCACTCTAGCGTTAAAGTCACCAAGGAGAACAAGCTGTTCTTGCCTAGGTATGCTTTTGATAATTGCTGTTAGATTCTCGTAGAACTCATCTTTAGCTTCTGAGGCAGAGTACAGAGTAGGAGCATACACACTGACAAGGGTGATGGGACCTGTGCTAGTTTGCAGGCGGAGCGTTAACAGGCGTTCTGATCCATTCTCGCCTGGTTCAACCATTTTAGCTAGCGATTTTTTGACCGCAAAACCTACTCCGTGTTCTCTAGCTTTATTAAGATCTTTCCCTTGCCAATAACATGTGTAGTCCTTCTCGCTCACCGTTCCAGAGCCCGCCAGGCGCGTTTCCTGAAGTGCAGCTATATCCACCTGAAGTCGTTTAAGCTCATCATTAATTATGGCTGTCTTCCTTACATCATTTACATCCTGTAGGTTTTCGGATAGTCCAGTCAACATAGTCCGGACGTTCCAGCATCCCAATCTGAGAGTTTGCTTATTTCTATTTTTTCGATAATTGCTTGGTGCAAAATGTTCTGTCCACAGTTCGGGTTTGACCCTAATCCCCATGCACCCAATGGGGAAAGCAGACAGTGGCGGGACAACACCTTATTGACTGGGGGCTGCCCAGCTTGAAGCGGGCGGTAGCTGTCCAGTGAGATCCTAGAACCTCTCCCACTGTCGGAAGTAGCCCCTGGCGCCATGCCCTACGCCAATTGGGCAAAATGCTTATAACCGGTAACTGCTACTTCCCGTGTTTTGCCGACACCTATAGGGTGAAGCTGGAGTGTCCTCTCCAGGGCGCGAGCTTGGGCACAGTTATATGGAGATCACGCTGTTGCCCATGCAGCATGTTCCCCCTCTCCACACAGCCGGTAGATCCAAAGGAACGGCAGTAGCCGATACAGTTTGGTACCAGCCATGTCGCAGGAGTTGCCAGAATAATGTCGAATCGACATTAGACTGCCTTAGGGACTCCGACTCCGGATTTATCCTCAGGGTTTACTCCCGAAGCCAATTCCATAAATGGATATTCCCGCAAGGCAGCGGTGGTTTGAATTCAGAGTTCCTTCTTTTAGATAAGCTACCAACCAAGGATCACGAGCCCTATCTGCCCGAAGCTGCTGGTTTTAAGGCGCCAGTCTCTCGCCTTTGCCCCTTCTCCCGTCAGTGGAAACAGTTAGTTCCGCCGGGCTCAAATTGAGCCACACGTGAAGGCCGGGAGCTGGACTTGGTTGTCAGAGGCTGTTTGAGGCGCGTGCCATAGAAGTATTTTATCTGCAGTGAGAGCTTATCCTCACTACAACTCCCGGCAATAACAACCTTTGGAACTAGAAGCATATATATTACAGCATATATTGTTGTGTAGTTGAATAGGTTGCTGCTTGGCTGGTGTTCGATTTTCTAGAGACCACATTTTATTAGAACGAGCTTGGATACTTAAAGGGGGCAATATAATGACAGAAGTAGACAGACAGACAGACAGACAGACAAAGACAGAGAGATCATCTTCCTCATCTTCGATTGCTATAGCGACCACCAAGAGATGTTCGGGGGAAGGGACCGGTCTCTCCAAATATTTCTTTAACAGATTTATGTGGTAGACTTTTTCCTTACCTTTTATAGAGATCTTATAGTTCGTTCTCGAGATCTTTTTAAGGACGGTAAACGGCCCTTGCCATCCGATTCGTAGTTTGTTGTTTCCGGTAGGAAGTTACTACAAACCTTTTTCTCCTGGATGCAATTCTCTATCTTTTGCTGCTTTGTTGTATCTTTTAGCGTCATTCATGCGTGCGCGCTTAAGGTTGGTTGTTGCTAGGTCCCATCCTAGTTGTAACCGATTGTTTAGTTCAGATACGTACTTGAATGCTAAGACGACTGTCTCATCAGCCTTCTGGTCTGTCAGTGACCTTAGTAAAGCTTCTAGCGGGCCCTTAATAGGTCTGCCGAATAAAGGTGTAGCTGGCGGTAGCCCTGTAGAGGCCTTTGGGACTTCCCTGTAGGCGAATAAGGCTGCAGGAATGAAAACGTCCCAATCTTCAGGTTTCTCCTGTCCCAGCTTACGTAAGATCATGGTGAGGCTTCCGTTGACACGGTCTACTAACCCACTTCCGGCCGGATGGTAGGGGCTGATGTAGATATGCTGCTCCCTCAAGATCTTAAAGATCTCTTCCATTAACAGGCTACGGTACTGGAATCCGTTATCCGTCAAAACTTGTTGAGGGAATTCCAACCGTGTAAAAATGTGAACTAGGGCTTCTGCGACATGCTTGGAGTCCGTGCATGTTAGCGGTATAGCTTCGGTCTACATGGTGCAGGTGTCGAATAAGGTCAGGATAAACATGTTTCCTCTTTTAGTCCTTTCAAGGGGTCCTATAATGTCGACTGCAACCCGTTCAAATGGAGTCCCCACTATTGGCATTTCTCTCATAGGAACTGGGGGTGTCCAATGCTTTGGTGCCTCACGTTGGCACTTGGCGCATGATTTAACATATCTGATTATGTCAGTGTTCATCCCTGGCCACCAATAGTGAAAAGATATTCACTTATAGTGGCGTTTTGTCCCATATATCCGCTGAAAGGAAGAGAGTGCCCCATTTCTAAGATTTGTTCTCTGTACTATGTCGGTACTAGGAGCTGATTATGTCCCTGTTCAGGGTCGCCCGTTCTTCGATACAGCACTCCATCCTTAGAAAAAATGTCTTCATTGTGTCTGGGGTCCTTGGCCATGGGCAGTTTCTTAAAGCAGGGCTCCAATGCAGGGTCCTTTTGTTGGGCCTCTTTCAGTTCCTTAGGTAACATGTTAGGTGCAGGCACCCGTTCCTTTTGGGTTTTCCGTCTTGTAGTTACTGCTACCACAATCGGCTCTTTCGGTCTCCCTATAAACACGTATCTACAACCAAGTATGACTGGGTAGATTGGATCCTCCATTATTGCCGCTTTAACGAAATCCGAGTGTATCTCCACCAGTGCGACTGGGAGCGTTATGGGTGCATATCCTTTAAAAACTCCACATACGTTGACGGTTTCTTCCGTTTCTTGACCTGGTTTGACCAAATGCCTCGCGACAATACTATCAAATCTCAAACTTGTATCAAACAAACAATAAGGGGAAGTCCCGTTCAATATAACAGTTTCTCGCGTAGAAGGCCTCTCTTCCTCAGGTTGAGAATAACTGACCTTTCTATTCCGCTGAGACGCTGTTTGTAAACAACGGATCCGATTCCGGCCGGTTTGTTTTCCCTGATCAGATATCCCTGGCGCCGGAGTTTTCCCTTTGTCGTATCCTGTCTTGCCGTGTTGCCATGGGAGTCGCTTGGGAAGTTCACGGGTTTCGGTGGGATATCGGGTTTTGTAGAATTTCGATTTTTCTTGTAGAGGGTTTTGGGGTACAGTTTCTCTTGGGTTTTGGTGGGAAAATGATTGGAAGACTGTTCTAGATTATTTTTGCGCGAAGGCTCATCTGTCGGTTTTCGTTTTGAGCCTGGAAGCTCGGCGAGCGCGTCTGCATAAAGCTCGGACTTACGCAAGACGTCTTCAAGATTTACAGCTCCTAGTTCAGCAAGAAACTACGTGTTTCGTTTGACAAAGTGCTTTTGATCTGTTCGGTTAAAATAAGCTCTTCTAACCCTTCAAAGGTGCAAGGAAGTTCTGAAAGCTTCAAACACTTGGTCAAATATCCTTTCAGACGAGCAGAGAACTGAGCGTAATTCCCAGTTCCCTCTTTCTTGCTGTTTCGGAAAAGTTGCAAAAATTTGCAAGCGTTCCTTTCGAAGCGCTCAAGTAAAGCTTTCTTAAGCATGTCGTAATTATCTTGATTGCTGCTTCCCAGTTTCACATACACATCATACGAATTGCCTATGAGGGCCTGTGAGAGCTTCAAGCACCATCGCGAACTTTCCAAACCGTACAGTGTTGCCATTCTCTCAAATTATTGTAGGTAAGTATCAATGTTCTCATTGCGGCTTGGGAAGAATTCTAGGGCAAAAGACATAGCAGCTAATTGGGAAGACTGGCTACTGGAGCGGTCAGCTAACGGTGACTGAGGTGACGAACACTCTCCAATGCTGGAGCTAGACGCTGCACCACGACTTTGAACCTCTAAAGTCTTAAGCGCCAATTCGTGCTGACGTCTTTTGTCTTTCTCTCTCTCCTCGTGTTGTCTCTCCTTCTCGCGTTCCTTCTCCCTGCGAGTTTCCATTTCCGCCACAATTTTCTTACTTTCCAATTGCCGCTCTTCTTTCTCTTTTTTCTCCGCCTCATATTTGTCTAGTTCGTCGTTCACAAAAAGCTAGTGTCTCCTTGTAATCCTGTTTCTTTTGCTTCCTCTCTTAGCATTGTTCTAAGTTTTGCACGGTCAGCCATGGCAAATAACTGACTGCGAATTACCCGAGACAGAAAGAATAAAAGGATACACTGCTCCCTTACCAATTAAGAGAATACAAAAAAAATATTTTTTCCTGTGTTTCTTTCTCCCTGTTACTCAGTTGTCTAATCTATCGCTGCTGTTAACTTCCAAAAAGGCTCCTAACGCAGACGACTTAAACCATAGAGATGATAGATCAGGCTAAAAACTGTAAATCTACTATTACTACTGTGGAAAAAAAATTTAAAATTAAGGAAAAAAAATTTCTTATTTTTATTCCACCACGCTCACACAAACCTGGAGTCAGTCTGGAGTTAGGGAAGGCGATTAACAAGGCGGCTGCCCAATGCACTTCCTTTGCTTTGCTCAGGCCCCACTGCTCCAATAAAATTGTGATTGTTAAAAAATCACGCGTACCAGCGGTCTTTTTGTACAAAAATTATTATATATATTATCTCCAACAAAGATCACTATTAAAATCAAACTGAATGTAAACTATAAGATGCTGTGGAAAGAAACAAATTTCTAATTTGTGTGGTCAGAACCCAGAAATAAGAACGTTGTCTAGGGGATAATTATTATTACTATTCTTTACTCACAGCAAAGGACGCACAACACACTCTATCTAGAGTTAGACTAAGATACAATAACAGACGTTAGTCATTAATCTAGACTCTATTTTTGTCCCGTCTGAGTAGAGTGGATGGTGATAGATACGTGAGAAAAAGGTGTGAGAAATAGATTTCACGGGTGAATAGCTTAAGG
Source organism: Oreohelix idahoensis (assembly GCA_024509875.1). Classification (NCBI taxonomy): domain Eukaryota; kingdom Metazoa; phylum Mollusca; class Gastropoda; order Stylommatophora; family Oreohelicidae; genus Oreohelix; species Oreohelix idahoensis. The sequence goes on from JAMPIV010010203.1 coordinate 73,429, forward strand.
AGAAGATATGTCTCTGGAATGAGTAAGTTTCTATATTCCAGCCTATCTATACGACTATAATTTAGTGCAAGAAAACCTTGCCCTCCTCATACATATAAATATAAGTTGAACTACACACACACAGCTATGTGACAACAAGACACACAAACGTGAAAAAGAGAGGGTAGGAGAAGTAGAACAAGACCAAAGAACACATGGGAAAGAGAACTGGAGACAGACATGAAGGGGATGACGAAGACATGGAAAGACCTTGAGCTGATGGCACGGGACAGGAAGACTTGGCATAGGTTTGTTGAAGGCCTTTGTTCCTTGGGGAGCTGAAATGTGGAAGAAGAATCCAGTGTGACTATTTGTAAGTGTATGTTTATGTGTAAATTTTCAGCTATGCTGTGCGCGTCAGTTTCCTTTTTGATCTACAATTAAGTTGTCTATTTATGTTTTTTCCCGTATGCTTGTGTTACATTTCCCCTATGTTCTCTGTGTGAAATTTTTAATTTGTGTCCTTTGTTTCGCTTTATGTTTTATATTTGTGTAGTTTTCTATTGTGTGTATAGTGCGTCCTTTGGGATAAGAACTGAAGTGCGACATGGATGTCGCTTGTCACTATCTCTCTTCTTATTGCTATACTTGGGTTATGAAAACAGCAACCTCAGCCAACAGACATGGGATCCAGTATACGCTGACTAAACAGCATGACGAAAAATGGGATCCAGTATACGCTGACTAAACAGCATGACGAGAAATGGGATCCAGTATACGCTGACTAAACAGCATGACGAGAAATGGGATCCAGTATACGCTAACTAAACAGCATGACGAGAAATGGGATCCAGTATACGCTGACTAAAAAGCTTGACGAGAAATGGAATTCAGTTTACTCTGACTTCAAAACTTGATCTAGATTTTGCCGATGATCTGGCAATATTGTCACATATATGTAATCAAAGGCAGTGCATTAAAATACTTGATAAGAAATCACAGCAAGTGCGTCGGAAATGCATGGGGAGAAAGCAAAAATAATGAAAATAAATGCAGAAAACGACTACAAAATTGTACCGAAAGAAACACCATTTCAAGGTGTAGATTCTCATACATATACCTTAGCAGCAATAAAGACAAATTTGGAGGGACATACAATGATATCAAAATAAAAATACACAAGGCTAGAGGAGCTTTCATTGCATTGTGAAATATATGGAGATGAAAAGAAATCAGGTCAATGACAAAAGTATGAATTTTCAATTCAAATGTCAAGTGTGACATTTTTATGACTATGAAACACGAAGAACTACAACAATCAAAAAGCTACAAACTTTCATAAATGGATGCTTGCGCAGAATAGAAGTACTGAAACGGTATGACAAGATCACTTGTCGTTTACACGACAAGTGTGTGTTAAGTTTTCCTTTGTCGTTTATGTGTGTATATGTGTACATTTTCCCTTACGTGTAAGGATTTACACGTTGTGCTCTATGTGTGGGTGTATGTAATTCCCTGTTGCGTATGCGTTTAAGATATTACCGTTATGTCATGTAAGTAGTGTATGCTAGAATTAAGAACTGATGACAAGGACTAGACAAGCGCCAGTGGAACAAGAGATGAGAAAAAGACACTGGAGACGGATAGGAAACACACTGAGAAAACTTGTTGAACACATTACCAGACAGTTCTTATTGTGCAATCCACAGAGTAAGATAGGTAGAAAAAGACAAAAGAACACAAGTTAAGTGTGTGTTAAGTTTTCCTTTGTCGTTTATGTGTGTATATGTGTACATTGTCCCTTACCTGTGAGGGTTTACATGTTGTGCTCTATGTATGGGTGTGTGTAATTCCCTGTTGCGTATGCGTTTAAGATACTACCGTTCTGTTATGTATGTAGTGTTTTTTTTCTGTTGTGCTCTTTGCTTGTGCGTGGGATGTATATACAAATAATACCCTGTGCTGTGTAAAGTAGTATGCTAGAATTAAGCTTTTGATTAATTGAGATGATAACGCACACACTGACATTTATGAAAGACAAACTCATGTATCAAACATTAAATTTTCGTGTACACATTAACCTACCGGACTCGATAGCATCCCATAAAGAGGAGGGGAAAAAGCATCAGGGTAGATAAAAAGCATCAGGGTAGATAAATCATGTCCAAGATATTTATCCTGGGATATCCTGGGGGAAAAAGTATCGTGTGGCGTCATGACCGGATCAATACTCTCTCGCTGCACCATTTGAAAAAAAGAAAAAAAAAGTGTGTCGAATTTTTTCCAACATAAAATGCCGTGCGCCGCTTTAATTTAACTCCATCAGAAAGTGCACGGGAGAACCTCAGGGGCATTGTAATTAGAAGGTCATGGGTGTATCAAATTTGGAGCACATCTGATCTTGATGCTGCTCTTGTTTTTTTGTTTTTGTTTCATTTTATAGTCAGTGTTCAGTTCTTTGTCAACAGTCTAGAACACAAAGAACTGGTTGTGTGTGAAAGATCAGTGTGTGTAACAAATATGGCGTTCATGACACCCTAAAACTTCTTCTTCTTCTTCCTCGTTCGTCCTGAAAAAGACGTTGGTTGCGTTGTGTCCGTTTACAGCGAAGCTTCGATATTTCCGCCTTTCGGCTGACACATCCGACTTCAGCACGGCATTTTTTGGGACTGGGTTCTCCTTCCCTCTTCGATCCCTACTCTCTCAGCCAGACTGCAGTGATGCAGCCTATTTCCAGGACCACCGCTTGAAGGTGGAGTAGGGTCTTGGTCAGCTCTGGTTCGCAGACCCTGACGCAAGCATTCAAGCTATGGATCGCTGACTGCATTCATCAACTTTGCTGCGTCTTCGGTCCCATACCCTAAAACAAGGGTAGGTAACCCAGAAGCTGGTAGCTTCTACTTTAGGAACACTGAGCTGTCTACAGACCTACCTTGTTTTCAGGTTTCAGTGTATTTAAATATTCAATCAGAATTTAGAATAAATGCAGACTATATTTTCTCTCTCAGGAGAGACCCTGACACCATCACCAGAATTGCCATGCTATGGGTTCCAGAAGGAAAGCGACAGCAAGGACTGACAAAATCCACTTTGGTGGAGAACTGTGGCGGCGAAGATCCTGAGCGTGAACCAGATCTGGGGCACCACACGAAGGATGGCAGTTGATCAAGCAAAGTGGAGACAGTTTGTTGCTGCCCTACAAGACGCCACCAGACGTGATGGTCACTGAATGCTTTGTCATTTAGCGACCAAGGACCAAAGTGGAGACAGTTTGTTGCTGCCCTACAATAGGATCAGAATTCCATTTATCGGACCGGACCTTGTTTGAGCATCTTGTGGACTTATATCCCAGGAAAACGCTACCTACATTAACACGGAAAGCCGGAATCCGAGGAATTTGAAATACATAGTCTGAGTGGGAGCCTAATGTAAATTATTACCCCAGACCGCGTGTAAGAGACATCTTAAACAGGTTGCCTTAACTATTTCTCTGAGCCAGGAGTCAGTATTCCTAAAGAGATTTTAGGGTGAGTTGTACATTTTAAAATTCTACATTTTGCATTTATTAACATGTGAAAATTACTAATGGATGTCAAAGTCATCTGAGTCTGGCGACCTCAGCATATAGAACGATGGTTTCATGAACCACTACTGCAAGAGCTGGTGGCTGCTTTATGCGGGTTTCTCATAGAGAACCAAATGCAGATCTAGTCCCAAGATCCATATTGAGCAGGGAGTGAATGATGATTTAACTGATGTAATACTTATTACATATATTACTCACCTTTTCAACCAGTGCAAATGTAAAGATATTACATATAAATGTAATGAATGTGTTCCGCTCACTGGGATTAATATTAATGCTCAGAGAGGGTAAAGTTCTGAGGTAGATGGGATGGTGGAATGAAAAAAGGGGGCACATGATTGTGTGTCAGGAAACGCAAATCTCTCAGGAGGGTATTTGTTTCTCTTCTTTTATTATACTAGTCGGTGGCACCAGTTGAAGGTACTATCTCTGGAACAAATTGTGTGGTATAAGTGGCCTGCTGTCAACACTAGACACCATCATCAGACTGGTCTTGAAGACGCTGGACCAGCTTCGGGATTGCTTCCTGATATTTCTTGAAACGTGTCACAACCTTCCGACTTGAGTGAACCAGTCCATAACTTGCAAAGAACCAACAATCGGCTGGAGCAGAAGCCAACAAACTTACTGGCAGCTAAGTACAAACTTAAAAGCTGCCAAGTGAACTTTTCAAACAATTCCCTCAATATCCATAACATCACCCTGTGATGAAAACCATTTTTAAACAAGAGAATTATTCATTGTACACTGTTAATTGTAATTGATTATTAAATTTGTTATTTGTATATATACAGATTTATAGTTGATTTAATCCTTTTGAGTGTACTGCACCCGTATGTCTCAGTCACCTTAAACACTTAAAACAGAGTTATTAAATTAAGATTTCACCGAATTGATCAGTCAGTTGGGGGCTTGAACGAGCTAAAACAAACACTATACCTTTTCCTCAAAAGTTGTCAGGCAGATAATAAGTTAACTGTGCTAAGACACATTCAGCACTGTTCTTGACTTCTGAAATATCTTGTGAATACTCTCTCGAAGTAGAAGCATCATCATCATCCTTCTATCTTTATCTCTGCCAAGAGACACCTTGTTCGAAGGTAGATTACCTATGAAGACCCACATTATATACTCTAGGTTTTGGCCATTGTTGACCCATCACTGCAGAGCGAAAAAGGGGGGAACCGTGAATATTTTCAGTGCACCAAAGAAAATCCAAAGTTAGTTACAAGGTCCTGAAAGCAAACCAACAAGTGTGTGTGTGACATAATGTGTGCGCTCTCTTTTCCTCTCCTGCAGTATTGAACTAAATTTGTTGTGCGTACTGAATTAGGTGAATTATTTTGTTCTTAGCACTCTCATTTTTCCTACTGTCATTGTTCACGTTTCCCACTTCGACGCATGACAGGGCCAGGCAAGCGTATCGCCCATCCCTGAGAGATTAACTGAATCCCTAAAACGTGATAAAACGACATTGACTCCAAGTAAATGCGAGCACGAAGTATTTGCTAAGATTGCATAATTACTTCCGACTAGACAGGAAAAATGTAAGAAGTTGTAACATAAACATTGACAACACTTGTCGAATGTGGCTACTCCATTTACGGAGGTTAACTGTTTGAAATTTTAAAACGCATGAGTGATACAGAATACCGCATGAGGAAAAGTTATCATAATTTGAACTTTGAATGTATTGGCTGGCTTCTGAGGTGCCAATAAACAACCGCGCTGATTGAGAGTTTGTCAGAAAACGCCAGGTGGAAGAGTGGGCCGGGAACGTACGATATAACATAGGAAAAGTTTGACATACGGCACTGCATTCCTGAAATTGTCAAAGTAGACAGCTCGGACCTTGCCACAGGATCAAATAGAGTCACGATTCTGAGTTTTTAGAACTGGAAAAACGTATTAAAGCATCTTTTATCCACTGGAAAAGAAAACTCGCCAATATTAATATGGAACCGGACTCCTACCGAAACTACCCACAAGTCACAGAGGAATTATAGAATAAGAAATAATATCTCAGACCTGCGTTCGATGCATCTGTGTTAAGTTGCCAAAATTATTTACCTGAGCAAGACGTCTACGTTTTGCATAGTTACTAGGATGAGTTGTACATATTTTTATACTTTGAATTTTACTGGTTTATTCTAGCTAGGAGTGTTAAAGATTCACACGTGGCTGGCAACCTCAGCATGTAAAAAGGATACATTCATGAACCACAACAGCAAGCGCTGGTGATTGCTTCATGCTAGTTCTCATGGAAGAACCAAAAGCAGAGGTAAGTCCAGACTCCCAAGTGGAGAAAGGAAGTGGATGATGATGATATCATATGTATATTATCATTTGTAATGAGCTGTATGTATATTTAAAGTTTTTCCATCAGGCACAAGCCCCTTGCCGCTGTCCAGTTGACATTTTTTTCATTACATTAACTACAAGAATGGTGATTTTGTTATCACATCAACTGAGTTATATGATATACACTCAGGGAGAGTACAAATTCTGATAATAAAAATCGGTGATGGACAGCGGGGAAAGGCTTACTTAGTCGTTCCCCTTCTACCGTGGGGAAAGGCGCCTGATCTAAATCAGGAAAACAAATACTTAGCAACGGAATGTGTTCTTTTATTCCCTCTAAAGTTGGTGGTTCGGATTGGAGAGACAATTTGAGGTTCTACCCACATTACCAGATGTACTAGTCTGTGGTTCGATGTTTGAGATCGGACACGTGAAACCTACATCCCACTGGTGGTGAAGATCCCTGCCTTGACCGGAAGCGGTTACCTCCAGAATCCTTTGGAGACGTGCTCTTGCCACAGAGCCAAAGTGACGGAACCAGCAGCACCAACATTTCAGCAATTTGGAAGCTAAGTTATAAGTTTAGCAGGCCACCTAAAAAAACTATGTTTTCATCTCCCAAACAGCGATCTATGATGAACCATAATTTCTCACAGTTACCATTTCATATTTATTTACATTTGTGTCATAATAATTGAGCATTAAATTTGAATATGTTGAATATAACAAATTCATAGTTGAATTAATAATTACAGACAGAAAGACATATGTATGATCCAGAACCTCTAGTATATATTCATTAATATATATATATATATATATATATATATATATATATATATATATATATATATATATATATATATATATATCTATATATATATATATATATATATATATATATATATATATATATATATATATATATATATATATACTGAAGCACATTAAAAACGCACCACCTGTATAATCCAGGAACAGAGTGTGAAATGTAAATATAAGTGTTTACAAGTTTACATATTTGGAATCTTTATTCATTTTCCTATGAATCCATGCTGGTAATTAATTTGTACATTTAATTGTTATGAAATTAATTGCATGCTGTGCAGGCAAGGGAGAAAACCAAAAATACAAAAAAATGCACGTGCGTTATCCTGCTGGAGAAGCTGCAAGTCTGGATAAATTGTGAACGCAGGAGCAACCAGTGCATCCAGAACCTCATCTCGATATGTCACAGCATTAACATTTCCACGGAAGACGTGAAGATGCAAGCGATGGTGAAAACTGAATCATCCCCAAATGTGAAGACTGCCACCTCCAAATCGGTTGACACAGCAATCTGCAAAGCGCTCTCCACACCGTCGCCAAATCCGCATACGTCCATCAGCAAAGGATATGTTGAATCTGCTCTCGTCTGTGAATAGGACAGCATTCCACTGCAGTCTAATCCATCTGACATGTTGCTCTGCCCATTGCAGGCGCTGCTGGCGATGTCTGTGAGTCAAGTTTGGCCCAACATAAGGTCGTCTTGCAGTAAGGTCTGTATCTCTGAGTCGTCGTATGACTGTCATTCAAGAGACTTGCCCATGTCTACCCACTATTGCTCTTGCTGTTTGACTTGCCGGGAGAGTACGATTCCTTAGGTAACTCAGCACAATATGACGATCTTGCGCAGGGGTAGTAACTCGTGGTTGGCCACTCCGAAGTCTATCCCGGGCACTGCCAGTGGTTCCGTAACGTTCATTGAGACGTACAATAGTGCTGTGGTGGCAATTCATCCTTCTGGCAATGGCCCGCGAGCTCATTCCGGTCTCCAACATACCAATGACTCGTTGGCGGTCGTTTTCAGATAGTCGTGGCATTTCAAGCACATGTACTGGGTGTTTTGTCTCAACGGCCTTTTTATACCGAGTATAATGCGACAACGTGTACACATTTTCAGGGTCATAGCTGTTGGGAATCGTGTTGCACGTGTAACTTTCATCGTTTTCATGTAGTCTGTACACAAACCCGTGGGTTGAATCATGCACTTTCCATTCCAGCAGCCATTCCCTCTCTACCTCTTGGCAAACACGGGGAAAATCCATTCCCACACTTTTTTTTCCAGCTTCTCGGCATCAGTATATATAATAGTGGTGCGTTTTTAATGTGCTTCAGTATATATATATACATATATATATATATATATATATATATATATATATATATATATATATATATATATATATATATATATATATATATATATATATATATATAGAGCTCATAAAAGGAATTTCGCTGAATTAAATCTGCTTGGGACTTGAACAAGCAAATCATTTATATAAATAACACATAAGGAAGGGAAACCCGAGGCCTGTAAACAGTAAATTAATATTAGACAAACATAAAGGTATGTTTTCAGGCACTCGTAAGAAATAAAGAAGTAGAACACTTGGACAACAGAAAAACAACAGACGTGAGTGGCTTACCCAGGGTTCGAACCCCGTACCTTCCGTACGACAACTCCGCCTAGCTATCAAGCGAATCACACTGACCCCACGGCCAGCTAGGCATCCCCAAAAAAGGATGCTTTACTGACTATTTATCAGTACGAAACACAAGATAACACAGGAAGTATACAGTGGGCAACTCAGCCCCTTAATGACGCAATCACTTCTGTTGTTCCCCTATTAACAGTATGTGTCAGTCCAAACAAGACAAAGACCTTGATACTGGGTCCAGTAAATAGTAGAATTGTTTTTCTGTTGTCCAAGTGTTCTACTTCTTTATTTCTTACGAGTGCCTGAAAACATACCTTTATGTTTGTCTAATATTAATTTACTGTTTACAGGCCTCGGGTTTCCCTTCCTTATGTGTTATTTATGTTTATACAATACCAGAAACCTACCCTCTGTTCTATACTACTGTCCTTAAGTCTTCTATCGTGGTTGAGTTAGAGTGTAGAGTATTTGTCGAGTTGGACAACTGTAGTGAAATCGACAAGGGATAGTGGACTGACGGAGTTATAGATTACACTTTAGATAAGGTGTAAATAGGAGATGGACTTGAGACAACCTGGAAGAAGATTTATTCAAATGATCTCTCTCTCCAGGCCTCAACTCACTTTACTGTCTAAGCATCTCCTGCTCTCTCTCTTTTCTCTTATCATACATAGAGATTATAGTAAAGAGCTAAAAATACAAATATGGATGGAAAGGTCGTGAACAGCGCATTAATAAATGTGTAAAATTTATTAAAGAAGAAAAAGCATGGAATTAATGCATATCATCACAACAACATAAAATTTCATCAATAATCAAATATTCATCGATAATCATATACACCAACAATCACACACACAGATCACCATTCATAAAACCTGTAGAACACAAAGAGAAATAAATAAACTGTCTGCCAGTCTGTCGGTTTTCGTGGGACCAAGTACAATGCTTCAGACAGTGTCTTTTTTACGTAAAGATATACTCCATGGGTGATGGACTTGACCTGTATAAATCCACTGTAGTCGCTATTGTTGGTGGCACCCCTGATTTCGCGATGGGACTGGAAGACTGTCTATCTCCTGCTGACCAAATAATAAACAAACTGAGCGACAGCATGTCCGTCCGCTTTCGTGGGACCAAATGGGATAGCTCCAATGTCTTTACGTAAAGATATACTCCATGGATGATGGACTTGACCTGTAAATCCAATGTAGGCGCTATCTTTGGTGACACTAATTTGCGTGAGGGGCTGGAAGACGCTGTATATCTTTGCTGGCCGCTCCTAAGTGCGAGGTTTTAATATATCCAGGAATAAATACACAGGACGAAGTCACTTGAGGACAAATTGTCCCTTGCGCGCTTATCCGGCGCTAGAATCGGCTTTCGTACTTGGTATAAATCCTGTTTAAACTGGTTTGGCTGTGGTTTGCTGAGTGCCCCGTTTAGGCACAACAAAGGCGGGTGATATGGAATTCTGCTATAGGCATGCTGAGCGGGTTTGATATTCTGGAAGCCGCAATGCTCTGGCTGGTAATCCAATAGGCGAGTAGAGAACTACTACTGCGTTTGGCGATTCCAGATTTAGCGTTGGCTCCGTTGCACTGCGTGAGCTTAACTTGGCGTTGACAAAAAGGGGTTTTGATTCAGGAACGGGGTGTGACGATTCGTGACGCTAGCGGTATTCAGAACCCTCTAGATCGAAGAGAATATTTCGTTCTTCGCCTGACTGGAATCTGCTCTCGCGAGTCGGTCCCCCTGGAACCCGAAAAATGCCAAGAAATAGGCGAAAAACATTTAGTTCTGTGTTAATGTTTGCCTTATTTCCATAATGGTCTATCTCGGGCCAGGAAAATTTACGAATGTCTTTGTCTATTAAAACCAGTCTACTCTTATAGATTACAAGGGACGCTCCCCCCGAACACCTGGCGTGCGTATTTCTACAGAAGTTCGGCGAAAGACGTAATCTAGAGAAGACAAAAGAAATCGTGCGAAAGTTCCCCAGGCCTCAAAGGGTACCCGCCGCTCGTCATCAAACGTTTTTAAAGCGACCAGAGAAATTCCCCTGTTGGGACCACAGAGGGTACCCGCCGCTAACGAACCGTTTCTTTCACAGAAACCGTCTTGGCTCGTTCTAACACTTAAAGCGGACCCGAGAAATGTTTCTCTGGTCGAACAGGTGCGTGTAGATAACATTACGTCTAGCGTTAGCTGACCGCAGCTGGCCAGCGTAAACAACCTCGGGTGGGGTTTGAGAGGGTGAGAAAGTTTGGCCACAAAGGTAGAAAAGGAAAGAAAAAGAAAATACAAAATGTCTCGGAAAACAGAACATTTAAAGGAGTAATCAAATTATGGACAAGATGGTAAAATAAATTATCTTTCACGTGACAAGTGCCCCCCCTTTTAAAGTTCGAGGAATACGGACAAAAATGACAGTAATTTATCTTTTCCATCGTCTTTTGTTACCTGTCATTGGAACATCCTATACTCATAAAACCAAATACGTTTCCAATTTCTGTCTGTCTGTATGACTAGCTCCGAGTTCATTTCTTTTCTTCCCTCTGTCTAATAGACGTTCAGCGAATGGGATTTTGCGAGGCCAGTCGGCACTGACGCCTTCCGTTTCCGTGTGAACCTGACCTTGCTTCCGCAATTCGCTGTGCCTGTTTATGGTCCGGAAAATTATCCGCACCTGTTGTGAGTTTCGGCCCCGCCTGAACTCACTGGCCACTGCGTAGATAATCCGCCTGTTACATGCAGTGTAATCGTTGCTGGACTCGGGCTGTTTAATTTCCGTTATGGGTTTACCTGTCGCGGACTTGAATAACCCTGTATAGCTGCAGTCTATAGGGACTTTTCGCGCGCGTATAACCCTAGTTGGTAAATAAAGCCGTTCGTTGGCCGAAGAAATACTAGCATTTTCCTTCTGCCTCTCCACACCTACTCCGCTGTTTCGGCGGGAGCATTGATCAATCTTCAGACCTGTGCCGTCTAAAGGCGGGTCTGGAGCTTTCCTTGCCTTGCCAGTCACAACTCTGGCTTGGTCAACGGAAATGATCAAGTTGTTCTGTAATGGCCTGGCGGAGGCGACTACTTTGCTGTCCATCAGTGGGGTTGAGACCACTGGAATAATGCGATTTGAATGAGAAAACTCTGCTGCCTGAAGCAAAGAGTAATCGATCGCATTCTGGGGTTCTACTAAATCATAACGGATCTCCGTAGCTTCTATCCGTGAAGACAGATAGGTAATATCTGCGAGTTGCAGAGCTTGTTGAGTCGCTTTACCATTACTAGCATGACGTGAGCCAAGGCTCTCAACAATGGCTCCTTGTACAGTAGTAAGGCAGCTTTTCTCACTGTCTTCTGCCCTGAGAAGTGTGAGAGACTCAAATGGAATACCAGGGATCCCTTCGCCTGGAACCCTGTGTCCATCATAAACGTCAACTTTGCCCTCCCCTGAGGAAGTTACTGGCGTCAGTTGAACTTTGTCCTGCAATGCGAGATCCACTTCCTGGTTGACAGGCCCCGCAGACTGCATGCAAAAGACTGGACGGTTTGAGATCCCGTTTGATCGCGAAGTGCCCGAGAGAAAACTCTCGGTGTGTTTTTCCAAAGTTCCTTGGAACGGTTTGGAAAGTTAACCCTTTTAGCAGGCGACTTATTCTTGCACCTTTTAAGCTCAGGGTGATAAGAGGAGCGGCGCCTCCATTCTACGATCGCTGAGTTGGAGGGATGCGCCTCTGCATATGGTTTTTCGCTGTCCGGCCGGGAATCTTGCGAAATATAACGTGATAGGGTGTGGCTCCCTTTTCTCGACGTCACGTGTCGGTTAGGTGCTGCTCGGTCTGGAGCGTGAGAGGCTCGGGGTTCGCCGCTTGCCAGACGGGAACAATCCGTATTACAATGCTTGTTAGCACCTCTCTCACCTTTGAGCAGTTTCCATGCCTGGGAACGTTGCGTAATTTTCCCCGTGGCCTTAGGTCTGCTATCCCGACGTAAATTCTTTCCTTGTTCGGGCTTCGGATCCAAGTCCAAAGGAAAGTCAATTTTCTGGAGTTGGGGTTCGGTTTTAGCAGGCAAGTTTTCTTTCATGGGCGCAAGGTTTGCAGGGGCGTTGACCGTTAAGGGCACAGTAGAAGGGGAAGTAGAGTGACTACATTTAGTATCTGTTTCCACCCTCCGAATTTGGCTATCCAGTTCATTCATTCTGATTTGGTGTAGCCTGTCCCTTTCTTGTCTTTCTCTGTCCCTTTCTTGGCGCTCTATTTCCCATTGCTTGTCCCGCTCTTGTTTTTGCTTTTCCCTTTGCTTCTCGTCTTCTATCACTTCTTCTACATACTGTCGGGTGAATGCTTCACTCTCCCCAGTTTGTTTACAGGACCATGCTAAGATTAAACGGCTGTCAAACCAATTGTCTACCTCGTATTGATCCTGCAGGCTTACTGCAAATTCTAGAAAGGGCTGGATTTCGCTATCCTTGTACTCCATGTACTTAGCTACCTCGAGGGCAATCCTATGCACTTTATCTAGATCGGCCATTATATCAGGGTGAGCAAACACTATAGAAGGATAGAACCTAGAGATCTTAGTTACCTAGTCCACTACGTGCTGATTAACTTAATAATCAATAAAATCTAGACTAGCCTGGGAACTTTAAAAAACAAGAAAGTTTGTAGCTACTCTGATCGACAAGCAAAAACCCAAAAAACTCCAAAAAATGTAAGTGATGTAAAACTTACTATCACTTCACCCCAGTTCTGTCAGTACTACGCTATTGAGAGGATTGGTTGCTATCATCCGAATGAACACCCTCCCTTGGTACAAATGCAAGCTAGTAACTGACTATCTGTAGCTTCTTATCTTTGATTAAAGAGCTACTCCTGAAAAAATATTAACCCTTAAAAAAAAAATTTTCTGACTTTTACAACAATAGTCGTCAGATTTGTCAACCAAAAACTCAGCAGTGATACCATCAACCTTTACCAGCTGTCTCATGTGTAGCATGAACAATAAATGTAACTTAATATTTATGATTGCTGTGGAGAAAAAACGCTGTTCAGACTTCCTCCAAAAGAAATAGTTCGATATGTCTAGGGGAAAGAAATTCCTATAATCTGCCGAACACTAAACTCTAAGAATCAGAATAGACTCTTGTGAGAGATTCCTACCAGACTGCAACCTCATCTGTTGCGATTGCTGCAGATGTAGTTCAAATTCCGCGGCGAGACCCCATTTGTTGTCGTACTAGATGGGCTCTAGAATCTCGGACGAGCCAAACCATTTGTCGTGGTTGAGTTAGAGTGTAGAGTATTTGTCGAGTTGGACAACTGTAGTGAAATCGACAAGGGATAGTGGACTGACAGAGTTATAGATTACACTTTAGATAAGGTGTAAATAGGAGATGGACTTGAGACAACCTGGAAGAAGATTTATTCAAATGATCTCTCTCTCCAGGCCTCAACTCACTTTACTGTCTAAGCATCTCCTGCTCTCTCTCTTTTCTCTTATCATACATAGAGATTATAGTAAAGAGCTAAAAATACAAATATGGATGGAAAGGTCGTGAACAGCGCATTAATAAATGTGTAAAATTTATTAAAGAAGAAAAAGCATGGAATTAATGCATATCATCACAACAACATAAAATTTCATCAATAATCAAATATTCATCGATAATCATATACACCAACAATCACACACACAGATCACCATTCATAAAACCTGTAGAACACAAAGAGAAATAAATAAACTGTCTGCCAGTCTGTCGGTTTTCGTGGGACCAAGTACAATGCTTCAGACAGTGTCTTTTTTTACGTAAAGATATACTCCATGGGTGATGGACTTGACCTGTATAAATCCACTGTAGTCGCTATTGTTGGTGGCACCCCTGATTTCGCGATGGGACTGGAAGACTGTCTATCTCCTGCTGACCAAATAAACAAACTGAGCGACAGCATGTCCGTCCGCTTTCGTGGGACCAAATGGGATAGCTCCAATGTCTTTACGTAAAGATATACTCCATGGATGATGGACTTGACCTGTAAATCCAATGTAGGCGCTATCTTTGGTGACACTAATTTGCGTGAGGGGCTGGAAGACGCTGTATATCTTTGCTGGCCGCTCCTAAGTGCGAGGTTTTAATATATCCAGGAATAAATACACAGGACGAAGTCACTTGAGGACAAATTGTCCCTTGCGCGCTTATCCGGCGCTAGAATCGGCTTTCGTACTTGGTATAAATCCTGTTTAAACTGGTTTGGCTGTGGTTTGCTGAGTGCCCCGTTTAGGCACAACAAAGGCGGGTGATATGGAATTCTGCTATAGGCATGCTGAGCGGGTTTGATATTCTGGAAGCCGCAATGCTCTGGCTGGTAATCCAATAGGCGAGTAGAGAACTACTACTGCGTTTGGCGATTCCAGATTTAGCGTTGGCTCCGTTGCACTGCGTGAGCTTAACTTGGCGTTGACAAAAAGGGGTTTTGATTCAGGAACGGGGTGTGACGATTCGTGACGCTAGCGGTATTCAGAACCCTCTAGATCGAAGAGAATATTTCGTTCTTCGCCTGACTGGAATCTGCTCTCGCGAGTCGGCCCCCCTGGAACCCGAAAAATGCCAAGAAATAGGCGAAAAACATTTAGTTCTGTGTTAATGTTTGCCTTATTTCCATAATGGTCTATCTCGGGCCAGGAAAATTTACGAATGTCTTTGTCTATTAAAACCAGTCTACTCTTATAGATTACAAGGGACGCTCCCCCCGAACACCTGGCGTGCGTATTTCTACAGAAGTTCGGCGAAAGACGTAATCTAGAGAAGACAAAAGAAATCGTGCGAAAGTTCCCCAGGCCTCAAAGGGTACCCGCCGCTCGTCATCAAACGTTTTAAAGCGACCAGAGAAATTCCCCTGTTGGGACCACAGAGGGTACCCGCCGCTAACGAACCGTTTCTTTCACAGAAACCGTCTTGGCTCGTTCTAACACTTAAAGCGGACCCGAGAAATGTTTCTCTGGTCGAACAGGTGCGTGTAGATAACATTACGTCTAGCGTTAGCTGACCGCAGCTGGCCAGCGTAAACAACCTCGGGTGGGGTTTGAGAGGGTGAGAAAGTTTGGCCACAAAGGTAGAAAAGGAAAGAAAAAGAAAATACAAAATGTCTCGGAAAACAGAACATTTAAAGGAGTAATCAAATTATGGACAAGATGGTAAAATAAATTATCTTTCACGTGACGTTTGTGTGTATGTTTTATTAATGTAACTTTCCAACGTAATTACTACACGTCTACGGCAATTTTCTACCCTTATCTTTCGTCGTTACTGTTATTATAATCCTCAACTATAATTTACAGCATTTGTTTTATTGTTGCTTTCATTTCCTCTCATTGCGTAGCACGGAGTCATGGAGCCAATACTGTAAGTTGTCCTTTTGCAAGAATTCACCGTTGTGCTTCTGCTAGCTATGGCTTTGTTAGCAATTTTGTTTTACATGACCAACACAACAAATCTACATTATAATGCTCATGTTTCTGTTAGCCTGGTTTACCACCCTGATGGGTGGCGCTAATTACTTTCTTTTTTTCAATACTGCATAACTCGCCATCGTTTTGACACTACCGTTCATTCATCCATTCACTCACTCAATCAATCAAATTAATCTGTGCACCAAACATTCAACGCCATACATAGATTTGTACAATGTTGGCGTTTGTGGTGAAATGTTACATTTGGTGGCAACATTGTCTTGTCGTCTTCAAGACATCTTTCACGGATATTTGTGGTTGTCACCTTACAACGAGCACAGTTTTAACAATAATTTGTTGTGTGATTTTTTTTTCTTGTCTGTGGACTTTGAATGTTTCGAAAAAATGGATCGAGATTGTGTTTTTGTGTGTGTGCGTTTTTTGTTGTTGTAGTTTTGAATCGTCACCCTCAAATAAACTATAGTTCTCTCTATAAGAATTTACTATGGCACTATATGATTATGTTCTAATATGTTTATAGATTTTCTCTAAACATCTAAAATACGTCTAAAATATTCCATTGCAGGATTTTCGGTTTTTGTGGACAACAAAGAAACTTAGCACAGTTTTTGCCCATTACCCTCATAAAGAAAAGTTATAATTATTTCATCTAAGTCGCAGGAATTTCATACAAAGCTTTGACAGAGAATAAAAGAGCTAATATTAAGTTTTTTTCAAGATCTAATTTCCGGTTTCAAAAACCCTAGACGGCAGATAAGTAAGCGTACGTTATGCGAGTGTTTGTATATGAGTACAGACTGACAGAGGGACAGAGTGGAAGACGGGCAGAGAGAGGAAGGCAGAAAAAGAGAGAAAGAGTTAAATAAAGAGGAAGAGATAGAGGAAGAGAAAGAAGAAGAGAAAGAGAAGTAGTGAGGAAGAAAATAAACGATTCAAAATAGTTTCCTGTTTTGTAAATCATGAAAGTTCAGCGTTGTTCTTATATTACAAAAGTAATTACAAACGTAGTATAACCAGAAGGTAATATAAGCAAGACAGTAATATAGGCAGGAAAGTTATATCAGCCCGAAAGTAACATAAGTAGGAAAGGATTATAGCCAAGAAAATAATATAAGCACGAAATTAATATAAGCACGAAAGTAATAAAAAATAGTAAGAAAGTAACATAGGCAAGAAAGTAATATAGACAGGACAGTAATATAGACAAGACAGTAATACAGACAAGAAAGTAATTTAGGCAAGAAAGTAATATAGGCAAGACAGTAATATAGACAAAACAGTAATATAGACAAGACAGTAATATAGACACGGCAGTAATATAGACAAGACAGTAATATAGACAAGACTGTAATATAGACAAGACAGTAATATAGAAAAGAAAGTAATATAGACAAAGTAATCATATAGACAAGACAGTAATGTAGACAAGAAAGTAGTGTAGGCAAGAAAGTAATGTAGACAAGATAATTATATAGACAACACAGTAATATAGACAAGACAGTAATATAGACAAGACAGTAATAAAGGCAAGACAGTAATATAGACAAGAGAGTAATATAGGCAAGACAGTAATATAGACAAGAAAGTAATGTAGGCAAGAAAGTAATGTAGACAAGACAGTAATTTATGCAAGAAAGTAATGTAGTCAAGTGTTGGGAGTTAGAAAATGCAGTAGTTTGAATGCCCAGAACGCCGCTTCGCTACCCTGGTCCTCTAGACACTCTATGTCACGTGATGAGACTGGCGGGGAAGGGATTTCTGGCGAGGCGTATGCAAAAAGAGAGAGAGCGTTTAGCAGCGAAGGGAGTGGAGAAAAAGGGGGCATTCAGTGACCAGCCGTTTTGGCTGTTGAGATGTGTATCTGTGTGTGTGTGTGATTGTTTCAAACATATGAGTGACTATTATTATTATTAATCTTGAATGTGCTTTAATTGCCTGATCACATCAATGGGTTTATTGTGAAGTTCTTCATGTTTATTAAAGTTATAAACCGTCACTCAGCAGTTATTACTTTCTTTGGAGAAAGAGATGTGTACACAAAAGTAAACTAATACTTGTTTGCCAGGCACGTAAAGAAAGAACCCTGGACATTAACTTCACATGAATATTGTATGTAAGCCACATACATTTGCAAAACCCAAACGTGAAACAAAAACGGCCTTCAACATCGAGATAATCATTTAGACAAGACAGTAATATAGACAAGACAGTAATATAGACAAGACAGTAATATAGACAAGACAGTAATATCTTCTTCTTCTTCGTACACTTTCAGAAACGTCAACTTGAATATGTTCAAAGAAAGCAGTGATCAGCTTGAGGCTATTTCTATCTCCATAGAGCTTTTCCAGGAATGGTACTAGTGATGGCCACAATTGCTTTCTATGTTCCTCATATGTTGGGCATCTATGAAGCAGATGTTCAGCAGTCATTTTATCGGTGCCACATTGGTAGTTCCTATCTTTAGCTTGTTGAATAGCTGGTATCTCAATCTGTTGTGACCCGTGCGGGATCTGATGATTATCACTTGTTCTCTTTTGTTGAGCTGGTAATATGCATAATTTTGTGTGTGGCCTGGATGTTCTGCTTCTCATTTATTCATGTATCTTCTTCTGATAACACTCTTTGCCTCTTATAAAGTTTTACTTGTATCAGGCTGAGGTAGCTTTCCACCTTTCTTTGTCAGTCTCTCTTCATTGCAGGAGATTTTGCAATGAGATGGGATCCACTGTACTACAACTCGTTTGAACTGGTGGATCAGTTTGTGGAGTACTACTCTTAGGTCATCTAGATCTGCATTGTTCTGGCTCTTGAGTGTTGCAATTACTGACAGCGAATCTGTAAAGAAAGCAAATTGTTTCTCGGTGCTTTCTTCTGTCATTAGGACCTCTGCTGCAGCTTTCAATGCCTCTGCCTCTGCTCTGAAGTTGCATGAGATTTTTCCTGTCAGCCTTTTTTTTTAAAGAAAGTACGCAAGAAAGCAATATAGGCAAAAAAGTAAAATAGTAATGTTAGAAAGAAAGTAATAGAGGAAAGAACATATTAAATGAAGAAAGAAAGCAACAAGATAGAATAGGACAGAAAACGTGATGTAACCAAATGTTTAACATTTGAGATATGGGCAACAGAACTGAGAAAAATACTTTAAGAAATAGCAAATAAATAAACACAGCAACACTGCAGCGCATTGGTGTGTACAAAAATATTGTGACCAGTCAAATCTTCGATCGTTACATTTTCCTGTGACCTTCTTCAACTTGCTCCTGTGCTCTTCCTTTTCTTTTTTCTCACCAGCTCTTTTTCGGATTTTTTCGCTCTCATCGACCACGGTTGTCTTATCGTATAGTGTCACTCCCTGCGGTTAGCGGAGAGCTCGACGTGTTTATCTGACTAATCGCTAACCAGCACGAATTAAGAGTCTACGTTTAGCGAGATTCTTATAGTTACATCTGACACACTATTGAGAAATAGCAGAGTAATTTTTGTTGCACATGGCATGGGGCGAAAAGCCAGACGTTTGTCGGGGATGTCAAAAGATAACCATCTTGTTAAAGATTAAAGCATAGGAAATGATGTACCCTTTCCGGCAGACTGACTTTGTGGTGGTAATCAACTACGAGAAAATAGCATCTTGGAAGTGATTATCACGCTAGATCTGTGAAGTAGTGAGTTTGTAAACTTGATAAGTAACAGTGGAAATGGCAAGACCTTATATGGTCATGAAGGATGGTCAGATTAGTTTGGAAATTACATGTAAGGGAAATGTCTTATGTGTCATGCAGTAATGTTGGGGGTAGGGATTCCGCTACCAAAATCAGACACTTATTTGTGGTTTGTTCGGCATGAAAATGCTAAGATTAACTACTTCTAATTGGAGCTTTCTCCAGTGGAGCAACATGTGTGTGTGTGAGCGAAAATTTCGCTTATAACGTACAGCATGTTAACACTACTTCACTTAATTCCAATTTTGTCAAGGAGAGAACACAGACAGCTAAAATGAGAGCTCGTAATCAGGACACCCTATAGAACCAGCCACGGGGGTAGGAGTAGCTGCTAAAACTAGAAAGCCTAAAACTCAAATAATAGTACTGAAAGCCCAAGCCTT
Organism: Oreohelix idahoensis; assembly: GCA_024509875.1. Taxonomy (NCBI): domain Eukaryota; kingdom Metazoa; phylum Mollusca; class Gastropoda; order Stylommatophora; family Oreohelicidae; genus Oreohelix; species Oreohelix idahoensis. The sequence goes on from JAMPIV010010203.1 coordinate 93,356, forward strand.
AGGACCCTCCTCAAGTGGAAATATTAGAGGGATTCAGTACACTGTAGCTTAATCTATCAGAGGATTACTGCGTCTTAAACTAGTTGCTGCAAATTACGGATAATTTTTGCATCAAGCCTGTGTGTTAATTCGCTCAATACCGGAGTAAATTGTAATGTGTACATTTTATCATTTTATATTTTGTAGTTGATATATATATATAAAGGGCTTGGGGTGTACAGTTGCATATGAGGCTAGCAACCTCATCACTTAAAATAAATTGTCTCATGAACCACAACTGCAGAAGCTGGCGACTGCTTCGTGCGGGCTTCCTCACTGTAGCAAAGTTGATTTTGCTGGGGAGGTTATGATGGTATCCTAAAAGAATGAAAAGGTGTCTGCTATAACCGTGTGAGGTCAAGCAAATGTAGGCCTCTGACTCTATAGATGATGATGATGAATTATGAGCAGAGAACCTACAGCTACCTCCCTAGGTCTCACACGGTCACTCTTATGGCTCTAGTGTATGGTGTATGGTGTACCTAGTGTCTAGGGGAGAAATGAAATGATGGTACACAACAGTCAAACACTTTAAGTTTCTATAAAGAATATAATAACTCTATCAGTTAAGTTTTTCTTTGAACATATTTTTTACAATTTATTTTGCCTGTCCATTCATAGCTTGTGGACAGGTCTTTGAAAATAAGGACAAGATAGTTTACAGAAAAAAACAATTAAAATGGTGGGACAAATTGCCCAATAACTAAAAATGTTATGAAGTATTTGATATATTGTCTTTCCTGTATGAAATATTACAGAGTTCACTTTATTTATCTAACGGGAGAGTCACTGTATATGAGGGCTGTAGTTTATCCTACCCCCATAAACGTTCATGTGTAATATTTTGAAACACAAGAAACTGTCAGAGATGCCCCAGATGTCTAACTGATCACCTGGAAGTCCTTGTTGTAAAATATTTCAATGTGTAGTTGCAGAAAGTTCACTTTCACCACTTGCCAAAGCTCCTACTGGATATTCGACAGCATATAAGTCTGGTTGGAGACTGGTTGGCGTTTATAAGTACTCAGCAGGTTTCCTGTCACCAGCCGGCAACAGGAACATAGACCCTCTGCAACAAAGGACACCCTGGCCTTTTATCTCTGATCAATTATTCTAACACTTAATTTCCTACGTGGGTATGGGGTCAGCCTCGCGTGCCGTACAAATGCACTTGCCCCGAATCGTACAGGAATCCCACCTTGTTGTGACCACACCTCAAGTCCTTATAGTAGATACGCCACTGTACGTTCACATACTTTTCCTCCATACAATAATGTGGAGTAACCACATTTCCTTTGATATGATATTATCTTCTTTTCTTTTCAATTATATTTGCTTCAGGCATGTAAACAGTGTTCATTGAACACAGAGGCTTACTAATCTATTTTAATACAATAATATGTCAACATAATTATAACAACATACATCAGTCAGATACCGTTTAATGTGTGGACTCAACAATGTCTGCTTCCGACATGTCCTTCACTTTTTCCCCAATAGCAGTATCTAACTTTGTAGTTGGACCAAACATAGTAAATTTCATAAAATATCCTTACCACAATCAAGAAATATATAAACAAATGACGCTGATTTTGAGAAGAAATGGCCTCAGCTTCCTCCGAACTGCACAGACTGTGAATTTATTCTTTATTTAAGTTTAAAATTAACACAGCTGTTTTTCAGCGTATGTGTATACAAATTTTCGTTCAACTGGCAATGAATAGTCAAAGCCTTTTGCTAATATTTACCAGCACTAGCCAATCGAAACGTTCTACTACTTGAATTCAAAAGCAGTTTGAATGAAAAACCAAAATAATTTCAAATAATTTCTTCGTCTGGTGGTCGATTGGCCAGTCTGCTTTAGTCATGCCCAATACAAAAAGATATTACGTTTAGGATTACATTTTTCCTACCGCTCCCCTTGTCAGTCATACTCTTTTTCCCCAAGCGAATTTGAATGTACCTCCCTGCCTCTCCCAAGCTCGCGTCCCCCTAACGTTACCAAAAAAACATAAGCAGGAACGCCAGTGTGTCTGGTCGAGTGTCTTTAGATATTAGTATTTCTTCAATAACTTCTCTAATACTGGGGCTATCATATTATTTAAAGTAGATTCTTACTCAGATAACTCTACGTCATACTACCATATAATTCTTATGGGGAACTTCATAATGGTTTAAACTTTCCAATTTTTGTCATGTCAATCGTCAAATAAAATTTTGCACAAGTCCGCCATCTTTCCTCTCCTTCGTCTTGCGAGCATGTATTTTTCAAATAACTAACTTGTTTTAGTTACGTCAGAAATGCTACCACTAGGGGGAAATAAAATTGTCTGCGTGGTGATGCCTTGGCTGGCTTTTTCGCAGTGTGTATATATGCGTTGCAGACTGTATCATCGAAGCGGGGTGTAAACGGGGCGGGTTAAGAATTTTGCGTTACTAATTAGTATTTTATCGTGTAATACTACCAAACAGTGTAAGGATTACTACTAATTTTGCTTTAAAGTTGACAGAAAGCGTTACTTCAGATAGCTATATTGCGGCATGCTTCCGCCAATAGTTAATTGTAAGGCTAGACTACAAAGTGTATGCAGCAGATTGGGCAAAAATTAACTATTAGTAGTGTTTCTCGAAAACGAAACCAAAGCGTGTCAGATTTTTTCCGTGAAATCGTTATATAGGCTTAGAACTGTACAAAAAGCAGCCTGCTGGCGTCGAATAGGCCAACCGTCAGACACATGCGGGCAAATGTATTTATTATCGTTTTATGCCAAAATCTTACTGAATTGAGCGTTTATTCTCGCATATTTTGCTACACACCTCCCATCCTAAAACATGCATTCATTTGCAGGTTATAATATGCGAGATAACTTAGCTCCATGAAGTCTTACTCGTGTTTCTGATCTTCATCATAAGGATGTCTGCTCAGAAAGTCTGCGGCAACGTTCAAAGGGCCGGGAATGTATTCTATCAAAAATGAGTATGGTTGCAACAAGAGAGACCATCTCAATAATCTAGAATTTTCATGCTTGGCCTGTGACAAGAACACGAGGGGGGAATGGTCCGTTTGGACCACAAATGTCCTGCCATATAAATAAATCTGGAATTTCTTTATCGCCAATATTAAAGCGAGACATTCTTTTTCACTATTTGAGTAATTTTTTTCCGCCTTGTTCAACTTGCGGCTAGCATACGCGACTGGGTTCTATTCCCCATCTTGTGAGGAGGACCTTTGCAACAATGTAGCGCCCAGGCCCACATTGCTTGCGTCACTTCTCACAATAAATTCTTTAGTCAAGTCAGGCAATTGCAACACTGGCCTGCTTGTAAGCTTCTCTTTTAACTCCTGGTAAGCCAATTCAGTCGTCACTCAAAGCCAACAGGAGCTTCAGAGCTTGATGAATCGCTTCACTAAAGCATGCAAGGACTTTGGCCTCACAATAAGTCTAAAGAAAACGAATGTGCTGAGTCAGGATGTTGGTGCTGCACCAGTTATCACTATCGATAACTATGAATTGGCAGTGATGCACCACTTCACATACCTAGGGTCTACCATCAATGACAAACTCTCACTGGATACAGAAATCGACAGCCGCATTGGCAAAGCTGCAGCTACCTTTGTCCGCCTCACATCGCGTGTTTGGGGAAACTCTAAACTCACAATGAAGACCAAAGCTGCGGCATATAATGCCTGCGTCACCAGCACACTCCTATATGGCAGCGAGACCTGGACGACCTATGCTAAGCAAGAAAGAAGGCTCAATACTTTCCATTTGCGGTGTCTACGCCGCATCCTCGGCATCTCGTGGAAAGATAAAGTGACAAATGTCGAGGTGTTGTCACGTGCTGGCCTTCAAAGTATGTATACGCTTCTTAGACAGCGCAGACTTCGCTGGCTTGGCCATGTTCGCCGCATGGATGATTGTCGCATCCTAAAAGATATCTTCTACGGACAGTTAGCAGATGGCAAGAGAACAGTTGGGCGACCACAGCTGAGGTTCAAAGATGTGTGCAAGAGAGATATGAGGGCACTGGACATGGATCCAGCAACATGGGAGGATGAAGCTGCCGATCGCACTAAGTGGCGATACTATTTACGGCGCCACCTCAGATTGGGCGAAGAGAGGCTCACACAAGAAGCAGAGGTGAGGAGAAAACGTCGAAAGGAGCACCAGGAAAATAAGCAGCTGAGGGCTGTCACCTCAGGGGCGCATTCCCATAGTCAGTTATGACTGAAGGGGCTATTATTATTATTATTATTATTATTATTATTATTATTATAAGCCAATTCACACTGTGCTGTCCAAATTATAGTATCAGGTTGACCTTTGCGAGTTAAATCGGTCAGAAGAGCACATATAGAGTTAAAATGTTTGATATACTTTTGGTAAAAACCACACAGAGACACGAAAGATCGCACATCTTTTTTTGTTTGTGGTCTAGGTGCTCTTTTTAGTTTTTTCCAGATTCTTGGGATCAGGGGTCATGCTACCCTGATGTACTGTATGTCCCAAGAATTCCAACTCTTTACAACCAATACAGCATTTGGTTGGCCTAGCGGTTAAGTTAGCTTCTCTGGGTCTATCAAACAGCATATTCAAAGAGGTAACGTGTTCCTCAAATGTTTCTGTAGCAATGAGGATATCATCCATAAAATTCGAAATACATGGATTTTTCAGGGGATCCAGCAATTTTCGCATCATCCTAGAAAACACGCTCGGGGCATTTTTCAAACCAAATGGTAACATGTTAAACTCATAATGACCTTCCGAGGTGCTAAAGGCCAAATAAGGTCGAACCTCAGGCTTTACTGGAATCTGGTAATAGCCTTTGCTAAGATCCACCTTAGAAAAATATTTTGCCTTGTTCAGCCTGGCAAAAAGTTGAGTAGTATCAGGTAATGGATCCACCTGACCTTCTGTGACAGCATTCAGTTTCCTGTAATCTATGCACAGTCTATGTTCTCCTGATGGTTTCCGCAACAAAACTACACAGGAACTGTAAGGAGACTCACTGTGAGAAATAATCCCTTCTTTTAACAAATAATCAATCTCCTCTTTCAAAGCTTTTTCCTTAGCGAACGGAATAGAATAAGGCCTCATACAGATGGGTGCTGGGTCTAGTAGTTTCATATCATATGACAACAAATTTGTGTGCCCCGGTTTATCAGTTAACACATCTGTATGTTTCTCAAGGACCTGTTGAACCTTCTCCTTCTGTCCTTTTGTCAGGTGATTACTGATTTTCACCTGTGCAAACGTTTCACTGGTTTTCAGTGGATATTCAACCGAGGAGAGAGGTTCATTTTTCATCTCGGTTGCTATAGACAAGGCCATTAAATGTGATCCCTCCTGGATTTGTCTGTCCAGATATTTCTTCAAAAGGTTCACATGATAGACTTTCTCCTTTCCCTTTTTGTCTATCTTATAATTGGTTCTGGATACTTTTTTCCAAAACTGTATATGGCCCTTGCCATCCGATCTGAAGTTTATTGTTGCTGCCTGGCAATAGAAGAAGTACCTTCTCCCCTACAGCAAGTTCTCGATCCTTCGCTTTTTTTTTATTATAATAAGCAGCATGCTTTTTCTTGGCTTGTCTCAAATTTTCATTTGCCAGTTTCCAACTAGTTTTTAAACGAGTGGTCAGTTCGTTCACATATTGGTATGATGAGGTAACAGTCTCCTCTGCCTTCTCATCTGTCCAGGTCCTTAGCAAAGTTACATATGGACTTTTAATTTTTCTGACATAGTATTCATGGCACCTGTCAGGTCCTTTACATTGGAAGCTTTGTTTTGCGGACGTTTCTTTCTTGTGTCACCACACAAGAATCTACCACTACCAATTTGTTTCCTGGGGTTGTCTCCCCTCAGGTTCAAATTCAAATTGAGAGAACTTCGCTCTCTTTTTTCTTCCTCCAGTTTACATAAGTCCGACCGAGGGATCGTCGGCTTATTCTGGGGTATAACAGTTCTTTGTACTCGCTGCATAGTAGCCATTGTAAAACATTTGAGCGAAGACTGTCTGTGAAACGGGGGTTCCCATTCCCCTTCGTCCACTTTATTATAATTATTTTTCTTTCCAGGCCTAAATTTGCCCCGTGGCGTGTCTAGGTCCTGATTCCTTTTCCCACGTGTGGGTGTTCCCTCTTTATTTTCTGGTCCCGGTTTGCCATAATGCTTCTCTTGCATTTGGTTATTATTTTTCCACCCTGTGGAATTTTCTTTATTGCACTGGTCACAGTCCTCGACAAATTTTCTTATGTCATCAACTTCTCCGGGCCAGAAATATCCAACAGATGTTCTTTGGCATGTGGTACCCATCTTCTGGTGTTCACCATTTAGAACATGTGTTTGTCTCATAACTTGTGCCCTATATCTCGATGGCACTACTACCTGTCCACACTCGGATAATCCTGCTTTATCCGCCCTGCAAAGCAGTCCATCATCCAAATAGAAGTCTCCTTTCCTTGGAGGGGTATGGAGTTTTTGGAGTTTTTCAAAACACGGCTTCAGTGACCTATCTTCAGCCTGTGCCTTTCTCCACTGTTTACGAGAAATTGTTTTTGGTGGTTCCTCCTCTTTTTTAGGAGTTGACCTGACCTGAAGCGTGGCCATTACTACAGGTCTCCTTCCACAATTTTCAGTGTTATGGTTGTCCATCCGACAATTTTTACAATACCTCTTTCCTTGGTTAAAAGGTTTTCTTTCATCATTTCTTCTATCATTGAATTGTGAGGGTCTATTCTTAAATTCATTTCGAGGCCTGTTGAAGTTCTGCTTATTTTTATTATCGAATTTGTTATGGTTTTGAGGGGCCTTACTCTGATCTATTTGTTTCTTCTTTGTGCCAGCTACCTCTGCCTGGGCTGCCTGATACCTCTCAGCGACATTTATTATCTCACCCAGCCTCTCCGCACCCTGTTCCATGAGAAACTTTCTCATGTCTGGAGCCACGGACTCTCTCATCTGTTCAATGAGTATCATCTCTTTGAGATCTTGGGTTTTCCCCAAAGTAGCCCATTTCTCCATATACGTTTCCAACCGGGCGGAGAACTGGTGATAAGTCTCATCCAACAGTAGCCTGGCATTCCTAAATTTCTTTCTATAAAACTCTCCGTTCTTTTCGTATCTTAACAGATGAGCTTGCTTCAACATGTCATAGTTGTCTTGGTCATCCCTGCTCATTTTGGAAAACACTTCATAAGCTGTTCCCCGAAGTCCCTGAGACAACTTTACCCCCCATCTTTCTCTTTCTAACCCATAAGTAGTATCTAAAAGTTCAAACCTGCTTAAATACCCTTCTATGTCATCGTCTTTCTCAACAAAATGGTCTACATGAAAACCCATAGCTGAGGTTGAGGCTCCCTGACTAGTAGTGGCATCCGAGGCAAAGGGGCTGGCACCATTTTCAGGAGCATGGCCTTGAAATTCTAACTCCCTTAATCGTAGCTCATGCTCCCTCTGTAATCTTTTCTCCTCCTTTTCTGCTTCCCTCTTGGCAGTCAATTTTTTTCTTCTGCCTCCCTTTGCAGTTAATCTCTTTTCTTCTCAATCTGCAACCTCTTAATTTCTTTGTCAGCCTCAATTTGTAAATGTAATTTTCTTTCTTCTGCTAACTTCCTATCTTCCCTTTCAATATACTTGTCGCATTCTGAAGTTACATATTGAACCAACTTTGGTCCATCTATGCCCATCTCTTTAACAGTCTGTACAGCCGCAGAGCGAAACTTGGCCAGATCTGCCATTCTAATAAGTACAAAATGTTCTAACAAAATCTCTAACTAATTATAAATTTACTTAATTAAATCTGGGCTCTGACACTTTCTTCACTTCCCAAATCTTGTGTAATACTATGTGTGGATTCCCTGGGAAAATTAGATTGTTGTTAAAGCTAAACCCCAGACCCCAATGTATGTAGAACTAAGAGAAATTCAGATGCCCGGACAAGCCTACCAATTTATGTAGCAAAGTTGATTTTGCTGGGGAGGTTATGATGGTATCCTAAAAGAATGAAAAGGTGTCTGCTATAACCGTGTGAGGTCAAGCAAATGTAGGCCTCTGACTCTATAGATGATGATGATGATGAATTATGTGCAGAGAACCTACAGCTACCTTCCTAGGTCTCACACTGTCACTCTTATGGCTCTAGTGTATGGTGTATGGTGTACCTAGTGTCTAGGGGAGAAATGAAATGATGGTACACAACAGTCAAACACTTTAAGTTTCTATAAAGAATATAATAACTCTATCAGTTAAGTTTTTCTTTGAACATATTTTTTACAATTTATTTTGCCTGTCCATTCATAGCTTGTGGACAGGTCTTTGAAAATAAGGACAAGATAGTTTACAGAAAAGAACAATTAAAATGGTGGGACAAATTGTCCAATAACTAAAAATGTTATTAAGTATTTGATATATTGTCTTTCCTGTATGAAATATTACAGAGTTCACTTTATTTATCTAACGGGAGAGTCACTGTATATGAGGGCTGTAGTTCATCCTCCCCCCATAAACGTTCATGTGTAATATTTTGAAACACAAGAAACTGTCAGAGATGCCCCAGATGTCTAACTGATCACCTGGAAGTCCTTGTTGTAAAATATTTCAATGTGTAGTTGCAGAAAGTTCACTTTCACCACTTGCCAAAGCTCCTACTGGATATTCGACAGCATATGTCTGGTTGGAGACTGGTTGGCGTTTATAAGTACTCAGCAGGTTTCCTGTCACCAGCCGGCAACAGGAACATAGACCCTCTGCAACAAAAGGACACCCTGGCCTTTTATCTCTGATCAATTATTCTAACTTTTTTTTCAATAGTTACGACTTAGGTTGTCAACTGTCTTCAAGACCCGTCTGATGTTGGTGTCTAGTGTCGACTGCTGGCTACTTGTACCATAAACTAAGAGGAAACAAATACCTCTTTTGAAGTATTGGGTCTACTGATATAAAAATCAGGTGACCTCCGCCTCTATCCACCCTGTCGTATTCCTCAGAATGTTTACCTTCCCTATGCATTAATTTTAGACCCACTGAGTCGGATAAAAGTGCTTGGACAGCGGAAGACAACTCGTATATGCACCATGATATCATCAACTCACTGCTCTCTATTGAGCCTGGAGCCACCTCTGCTATTGGTTCCTTGTGAGTGTAGCAAAATATGCGAGAATAAACGCTCAATTCAGTAAGATTTTGGCATAAAACGATAATAAATACATTTGCCCGCATGTGTCTGACGGTTGGCCTATTCGACGCCAGTAGGCTGCTTTTTGTACAGTTCTAAGCCTATAGAACGATTTGATATGTCTTTCTCATCAAGTAATATTACACCATTTTTGTTCTTGATACAGCTTCCTCCTTGTGCAAACCGTGACCGATTTGATAATTTCTTTATTTCTTCATGCATATCTCTTGTCCTATGCTTTGCTTCCAAGTCTTCTATTTCCTTGCATTTTGTTTCTATCCACCGTTCTTTTTCTTCTCTACACATAGTACGTATGTCATTGTCTATTGTTTTATATTCTGGAGTGTTTTTTGCTTTCTTTCTTTCGGTCATTTTATTCAAGATGTCATCTGTCATCCAAATTTGATTTTTCTTAGACTCCTTTTTAGGTAAATTTGCATTTGCTGATTGTATGCTTGTTTTTAAGCATTCCCATTTTGCGGTTGCTTTTTCTTCTGGGTTTTCTCTTCTATACTGCTCCATGCTTTCTGTCAATAACTGTTGATATTTATTTTTGACGTCGATTAAATATTTCTGTTTTATATCTGGTTGTTTCAGCGCTGATATTTCTATCTGGGGTTCCTCCTGTCTTCTGTTTCCTGCTCTTTTCAGCTTTATATTTACTTTGATGACGACTGGATTGTGATCTGAATTTATGTCGGCGCCAGGATATGTCTTTGCACTTGTGACACTGTTCTTAAATCTATGTTTTTATCATGATATAGTCGATTTGATTTCGTGTTATATCTCCTGGGCTTTTCCATGTGTATAATTTCCTTGGGTGGTGTTCAAAAAAGGTGTTACATATGACCAGCTGGTTTTCTTCACAGAACTGGATAAGTCTGTCTCCTCTATCATTTCTTGTCCCTAATCCATACTGTCCTACTATTTTCTTGTATTTTCCTTTTCCTACTTTTGCATTCATATCACCCATTACTATCAACACATCTGTTGATTTGACTGGTTTAAGTGTGTGTTGTAGCTCTTCATAGTATTCTTCTATTTCTTCCTCGCTGTGATCTTTAGTTGGTGCATAAGTTTGTAAGATTGATATGTCGAATGGCTTTGCTCTCATTTTTAGTAACATCATTCTGTCATTGTGTGTCCAGTATCCACATACGTATTTTTTCTAACTCCTTCTTTATCAACATTCCTACCCCTCTTTCATGTTTCTCTCCGCCTGAGTGTATAAGCGTGTACTGGTCTCTTTTTATGTAGCCTGTATCCAAAAGTCTTGCCTCTGCAACTCCCAGTATATCGAGTTTCATGTCTGTTGCTTCTAATATAAGATTGTCAAGCTTTCCTTCTCCGTTCAGAGTTCTAACATTCCATGTTCCTATTTTTAGGCTTCTCCTACTAGTTTTTAGGTGGTCTTTCTCAGAATGCTCCCTTTCAACAGAATTTAAGGAACACTCGTCATTATGTACTTCCTTACTCATTAGAGGAGTTGCCTCTTCCCTGTTAATTTGTACAGTAGATTCTTCCCCAGGGGACAGAGAGTTCTCTACATATCGTTTCTTATCTTGTTGTTGTGATCCCATTACATTCTGTAGGAAGTACGTGGTAAGGCCCCAATCTCTTCCACGGTGGCTAGCCATTGTCTTTTTCTATGTCCGACACGCCTCCAGTGCGCCACACACTTTGCTGTTTCGCTTTGCGAGCCGTTGATCTTCTCAGATTCCTCCGCCTCACTCACCGTCTCAGTCTTTGCTCCTACTCCACCCATGTAGTTTAGCCAGTCAGCCAAGACTGTTGCCCGGGATGTGGCCACCGCCGTACACAAGCGGTATTCGAGGAGCCATACATGAGCTAGATAAAGAGAGGAGAACCAAATAGGATCCTGACATAAGATAAAAGACAGAAAAAACAAGAGAGATGTAGATAGAAGGTTAATAATCCTTCTTCCTGAAGTTCACAAGATATTCCCAGAAGTCACGAACAATGTTGCATTGTGCTGAACAATTGTTAACGCATTATATCTGGTCCGTCGCCTTTTGTGAAGGATTTAAGCTATTGTTTAGCCCGTTCAAGCCTCCAGTTGGTGTAAGGATTTAAGCTATTGTTTAGGTTACAGCTCTGTGGTGTAATAAAAATCCTTCTAGTATAATATATATATATATATATATATATATATATATATATATATATATATATATATATATATATATATATATATATATATATATATATATATATATAAAGTTTTGTAGCTCATAAGTTTGCTTTCATACATACAACTGAATCAACTATTATTGTTTAGTTTTAAAACAACAGGTAACAAATTTAATAGTGAAATAGTCTTTAACAGGTTAAAATAAATATGGAAAGATTAGTGGAATTTTGATAGTTATAACGTTCTCTTCATCGAGACGTAGGTGGAAATTTAACTTTATACTTAAAGTTTAACTGGAATTTGTCCCTTTTCTGCTGGTGCTTTTTTGTTAGCACGTAGCTTGTATGAGTGAGTCCTGCAGGTATGGTTCATCAATTCTGTGATGACGAAAGCCTTCTCCACACTCTCTTCCACTGTCGGCGTGTAGGTGGATGCTTTTCTCTCACACTAGCTGCGTTAGTATCACAAATCGTCTTATGGCTTGTAACCACGAACTTAAGACAAATAGAAGAAAGAAATGCCTGCTGAGTACATTTGTTCGCTGCAAACTAACAGGCCCATTGTCATGCGCTCCACCCACCAATGTTAACCTCTCAGAAGAATTAAATTCCCGAGCACACAGTGTAACTCAGGGAATAGGACCAGAAACTGTCAAGTAATCCTTCATGCCTGTTTAATTTTTTATGGAAATGTTTTGAGTGCAAAAAAAAACGACTTTGGGTAAATGAGGTTAAAAGGTACGGGATATTTGATTGGGTGGATTTTGAAGGAAGGCGAAGTATGATTGGTTGACCTAAAACTAAAAATATATTTGCCTTGGAAACATATTGGGAGTTGTTATTTGAAACGTAGATTCATGAAAATAAATGTAAACATGGTCCCATTGGCCAAAGCAGTAGATATTGGTACTAGAAACGAAAACTGTTTAATGCCATTTCAAGTAAATTTTACACTGTAAACCCAAGATCGATGAGTAGCAGGCGGAGATCTTTTTCTAACATAGAATGGAAAAGCCCTGGACATAGGGCAGATCGAAAATGTGCCATATTCTGGGAAATTACCTAATTCATCGTTTACTTGTGTTATTTCCTTGCATCTGTGGTAAGATTGATTTTCTTAACATTTTATTTAAAATAAAATTTGAATGTGAAATACTAACATACGACTGTAAGTAATTGAGTCTATGGCAGACTCAAAACAGAGTCTAGAGATTGATCCAGCATATGAAAGACTATCAGAGAGGTGTAGACCAACTAAATTATATAGGATTATCATCAGGAGCATAATACCTATCCTATTGTATGGTTTAACAGATTATTGCTGGAATTGCCCAGAGGCGTTGTAACTATTAGGGGAGAGGAATACTGGATACTGGTCACATCAAAAGAAACTGGCTTGAAAGGGATTGTCGTAAAGAGCTGATCTTGCATGTTTGTTTGTAATGTGCCTGTACTGGTTGTTGAATATATATTGTAGGCTGTTGATTACGAAGGAGGATATCCCTTCTGATTTCAGAATGGGTTTTGGTTGCTGTCAATAACTGGTCTCCAGCACTACAGTGGGCCGATATATTCATGCCACAGTCTTGCCTTTTTCGGAGACAACTGTAAACCACCATCATTCTTGAAGAAGTGGGAGCTGAAGGTTGTCGTTCAGCGAAGTGCAGGAAGATTCCTACATCATATTACAAAGATAGGTGCATGTTTCGGCACCTGATCGCTCAACTAACATTATATTAAAAATAAGAAACTGGGAATAGTGATATAAACATTCCATCAGTGTCCACAAAAACTTACAAACAACATGCAGAGATGATGATAATAAACAATCAACCAGTGTATACTAGAAGTCACCTCAGTTAGACAATACAACTACACTCTTATATAATAATATGTGTATTATGGTCAGAAGACCCATTGTGTAAATTGATTGATGTAATTAATTTCTATGATTTCACTTTTGATTGTCAGTCCTCATTCCAAATAAATCAGATTCAGGACAATAAATTGAAAACATTAACTTTACCAAACTTTCAACCACTGACTTACTAAAGATAGTCTTTTAAAGTGTAGTTCGTATGTGATTGTCGTGGTACTGTTGTGTTGTATTAGATAATAAAATAATTTGTGTAATTGTTTATATGTTTAGTTGGTTAATGCAACCTTACACTAACATTTCATAACCCTAAACACCAAACGTAATCATCTTTCAGTCTATCTAGAATAAGTCTGAATTAACATTTGGTAGAATTTTATTTAGTTTGAATTTTAAATCTCTCTATTTGTGGAGTTTTATGTAGTTGAATTTATTGTTCTTTCTATTGGTGGAATTTTATGTAGTTTGAATTTTATCTCTCTTTATTGGTGAAACTTTATGTAGTTTGAATTGTATATCTCTCTATTTGTCGAATTTTATGTAGTTTGAATATATCTCTCTATTGGTGGAATTTTATTTAGTTTGAATTGTTTATCTCTCTATTGGTGGAATTTTATGTAGTTTGAATTTTATACCTCTCTATTGGTGGAATTTTATGTAGTATGAACTGTATATCTCTTTATCGGTTTAATTTTATGTAGTTTTAATTGTATATCTCTCTAGTAGTGGAATTGCAGGAAGTAGATCGTCTGGCAGAGATATCATTTACATTTAGGCAGCACCCATTCCACATTCCAAATATTGTATTATAAAACCTGAAGACAGGTATGATGTTATCAAGGTAGGTCTTAGAGAGCTCAGTGTTGCTAAAGCAGATTCCACCAATTCCTGGGTTACCAAACGTTCCTCTGCAGGCAGCTGAAGTGTGATGATGATGACGATTATGATGATGATGATGTCGATGACGATGATAATGTTAATGATGATGCTGACGATTGTGATGATGATAATTATAATGATGATGATTATAATGATGATGATTACGATTATAATGATGATGATGACGACGATTATTATACTTATGAGATGATGATGACGGTTATGATGATAATAATACTGACGATTATTATGGTGATGCTAATGAAGATGATTATAGTAATGATGATGCTAACGATTATGATGATGATGATGCTGACGATTATGATGATGATGATGATGATGATGTTGATGGTGAAGATGATGATGATAGTAATGATGATAGTAATGATAATTAAGATGATGATAATGATTATGATGATGATGGTTTTGATGATGATGATGAAGTTGATGATGATGATAGTTATATTTAATGATAATGGTGATGATGATGGTGACGATTATGATGATGATGATAATTATGATGATGATTATGATGATGACGATTACGATGATGACGATTTTGATGATGATGATTATCATGATGTTGATGATGATGATGTTCATGATAATGCTGACGATAATGTTGATGATGATGATGTTCATGATGATGCTGGCGATAATGATGATGATGATTATAATGATGATGATTATAATTTTGATTTTGATGATGACGATTATAATGGTGATGGTGAAGACGATTATGATGATGATGACGGTTATGATAATAATAAAAGTTAGTTGCTTATCCTTTACAGGACGTGGCAATCAACCCCAGCTTTTATTGGCTGTTTGTGATTTTTCTAGGCAATTTATTTCATTCAGTAGTTTGCCATTGCTTTCTGAACGTTACGGTGCTTATACCATTGTTAAAAATCCACACAAAGCGATCTGCAACAAAACCGCTTACAGCAGGTTTCGAACCTGGTATATCTGGATTATGAAACTGCGTTCATATCCATTAGGCCATTATGATAATAATACTGACGATTATTATGATGATGATGATGCTAATTGTTGCGTTGTGTATTTAATTATGCAGATAATCGTAGTAAGTGTAGTTTTAGTTCAGCCAAGTAAAAGTCCAGAGGCACAACGCCAACAGTGAACTGCAAATAAAGGAACCACGCTCTCGTAGACAGAGACTGTAACGTTAATCTATACAACAATGCTTCAGTTGTAATTGACAATCATTGATGAATAAAAGTGGTACTGTCCATTTTGTACTCGGCCCACTTGACTATACAAGTCGAAAAGAATACATATCCGTCTAAATGTCCGCGACACAGTCTTTCTACAGCGACATGTTCACAATATATCGAAGCTGTAGTTTAAATATACTCCCTTGTCAATACACACATCTCTGGTGTTTAAAAAATGCAGACATTCAATGAAATATGAGAGTAGATCAGCGGACATCCATGTAACATCAGGAGCTCACATGAAACACGTCTAAATACTGTGAGAACACGCTTGAAAGAGATAGCAGACGTTCAACCACTTCTGCATCTCTACGCGCGTCTGCTTGCATAAATTACATGACGTCATTGTTTAATGCGCTGGTTTTCCGTTCAATAGCAGCTTTGTTTGAGCACAACAGCGATTCACACAAGCGAACACGTCGTGGTGCGCAAAGGAAGATGCAACACTAATGAAGATAATTATATTAATGATGATGCTGATGCTGATGATGATGATGATGCGGACGATTATGATGATGATGATGATTATGATAATGAAGCTGACGATTGTGATGATGATGATGATGATGGTGGTGGTGGTGATGATGGTAATGATGATTATGATGATGCTGATGATTATGATGATGATGATGATGATGACAATTATGAGATGATGATGATGATGATGATGATTATGATTAAAATGGTGATGATGATTATGATGATGATGACAATGACGACCATGATGATGATGATGATGACTATTTTGATGATGATTATGATGATGATGATGATAGTGATGATAATGATTATAATGATGATAATGATGATAATGATGACGATTATAATGATGATGATGATGATGAATGTGGTAAAGAAGGACACGGTAAGTGATGAAGATCAGCTGCAATAAGACGACGTCACAATCATAACTATTATTTTGTTGCTGCTATGTATTTTTACACAATGACCAAGTTATAACCTTGTTTCTTGCCTCAGTGACCTACATTTATTGTTGCTTTTTGTTTATGTCACAATGGCATACATTTGATCCCTATTTCTTGTCCTTGTGAACAGAATATGTTGCTGTTAAGTCATGTTTTTGAGTGGGAGTTAAGTGTTTGGGATTTTTATGTACGGGTCTGATTTTTTATAGTCACGCTAGTAAGCACGTTTAAAGTTATGAGATGATTTTTTATTTGGGTGCTTGAACATAGCTCAACTGAGTATGTGTTAGTTTTTTTTTAAACATAAAGAAAGTGTTCA
Source organism: Oreohelix idahoensis (assembly GCA_024509875.1). NCBI lineage: Eukaryota > Metazoa > Mollusca > Gastropoda > Stylommatophora > Oreohelicidae > Oreohelix > Oreohelix idahoensis. Next base: position 109,961 of record JAMPIV010010203.1, read on the forward strand.
AATGTTCTGAGTAGTTGGGGGAGAGATACGGGTGAGCTGAGCTCACATCTCAAGCTGTTAGTTCGCGCTTGAGTGAAGACGTACTGAGTTGTATTGAGAAACAATAGTCTCGGTCATTAGGTATCTGGCAGAGCTTCGAGACGGTTTTTATAGTCTCGCTAGTGTGTCCAGAGTGTTTTTGAAGGGAAGAGATTCAATATATTATTAATGCCATGGATTATACCGGCTATTACCATTTATAATGAATTGCTGTTAATGCAACCAATTTCTGATGGATTATATATGTACTTTCACAATTTATGATGAGTTGCTGTTTTCTGCAACCTATTTGCCATGGATTATACCTGCTGTTCTAACTTGTGATTTGCTGTCCATGATGTCGATGTTGCTGTCGTATTAATAAACTGTGTAATAGTCGAAAACTTAATTCGCTTTATCCGTTGGTCTATTTCCTGACCTAACGTTACTGTTGTGTGGGTGACATCAGAGACATACGAATTTAAAGAACTCACGACATTCGCCCATTATATTTACACACCTGTCGGCCACTAACAGTAAGCCCGACATTGCTGACGTCAACCTTGTCAGCTGTGCCAGACAATAGCACTATCTCTTTCATACAACCCCCACACATACACCAACAGAAGTGGCAGCCAAAAAAATCATGTAACAGTTGCTGTTGTGTTTCATGTCTCAGTCACCTACATTTGTTGTTTGTTCCTTGTCAATGTAAACTGTTTGTATTGTTTGTTTTATGCTTATTGGCACAGTGACCTACTTTGAAGTTTATTTCTTGTCAATGTGAACTACATATATACCCTTCAAAAGAAGTTAAGGACCAGTAGGTGAAAATGACCGAACAATAATAAAAATTATAAAAATTAAATTTCATAAGCAATTAATCTGACATTGATTTTTCTCGAACGACAAACATTCAACGCATGCTGCATGGGCCACCAGCATACCGTGTGGCTAGTGTTCAGCTCAGCAAGCACGCTGAAAAAATGCTGCTGAGACGCCAAAATGTGGGTGTTTTTAATGATGTCTGAGCATGAAAAAAATACCTGCTATTCCAAAAATGCGTGATGCATGTGGGAGACTATAGTGTTGGTCTTGAGCTGTACTCACAAAATTGTCTTTATAAGCAACACAAGTGCTGCATAACCATTGCACAACAATATGCCTCAACGACGAAAGCTGAGTGTTGTGGATAAAGGAAGAGCCATTGCGTGGTTGCAGGAAGGTCTTACTGTCCAAAATGTCGCTCAGAGGCTTGCAGTATCTCATTCAGTTATTGTCAGACTGCAGCAGCGCTTTGCCCATTTGTGCTGTGTTTTTATTTTTCATTTTCATTTCACTTTGCACCCTTAATAAAAATGGTCCTTAACTTCTTTTGAAAGGTATATTATGTTGTGTTTCTTGTCACTTTGACGTACATTTGTTGCTTATTTCTCATCAATGTGAACTACCTATATCGTACTTGTGTTTCTTGTCTGAGTGACCTATATTTGTTGTTTAGTTCTTGTCCGTGTGAACTACTGTTGTCGTTGTATTTGTGATGGACGAACTCGGCTGACCCTGAACTTTGGTGTAATTCTTGTATAACGGGACTTCTTTCACGTGGATTCATTAGCTATGAAACTGTTCCACAGAGGGCAAACACGTTTGCTGATTGATATGCGGAAAGTTTACCTATCGTTGATTCTGGTCATCGCATTGATTTAAGGAGAGATTAAATCACGCCCACTAACATCTCTCGAACAATCATAGGCAGTTATTTTCATTAACTTGGCCAGTGGGGGGCGTCGCCAGAATCAAACAGATACAGCGACCACGATCAAAGAGACAGACCGAGGGATTTTAGGGGAGACTATCGGCGTTATCAAAGACAGTAGTGGTCCCTGATACGAGACGCAGTTGCTTGCCGCTAATTTCGCGTCTCGGTGGCAATCGCAGAAGCCGAAACGGGCAGCAGCGAACGGAGATACGAAGACCAGGGTGCGGTTTCTTCTCATGATTTGGCGGTCAGATCCCCAAAAGTTCGTGAGATCAAATAAGCTGTCATGTTTATCATGTCCCACTCAACTTACATTCCATTTTAGCTAAATAGACCATGAAGACTAGACACGTTATCACTCGCTGGCCAGACCTTTACAGAAGCACTAGCTTTATTGAAATCTAGTTATAGATTTTCCCCTGGATTTTATATATATATTTGCAGTGATTTCTATTCTGTGCAAAGCGGTAATATATATTGTGTAAAGTGATCAGTGGTCTAGTTCAGTCATTCTATTTCAATGGATTTTGTGTTAATTTAAATCTATTAAATTAAACCATCTCAATAGTTCCAGTTGTAAATATAATGATCTATCTATTATATTATTTTAAAAGATAATAGATGCTTAAATTAACTTTTAAAGTCGCGAAGGAATTTATAATTAATAAATTCAGTTAAGTCCTAGTTTTATAGATGTGTGTTTTAACCACTAGAATTCGCGCAGTGTTTATTAAATACATAATTAAATACTCGAGTGTATTATAGGCTTAACGGGAAATTTATCGCGCTTGATTTTTCGGTATGTTACATGTCTTTTTTTCTTTCACACAGAGTGATCGTAACCTGCGGTCCCAGCTAAATAAAGAAAGAAATAAAGAAATCATCCTATAAACTTCCAGTCATATTGAAGAAACATTTCTTTTAAAATATAATCTTGTGGCGGTCCTTGCCAAGAACATTTTAAAGAATAATCATCAAATTACCCTTACAAACCTGTAAGATAAACTGGAAGGTAATCATCGCCAGTAGCGATATTATATTTACTGTTTACTGTGAGAGAGTACATATTTTCCTGACTGTGACTGAGCCTAGTTTTTTTTTTCCTCAATTGGATTTAATAAAACTATCATCACGCATTGAAGGAATTTTACCATAGCGGAGGATTAAAAGAGACCACTTCATTTTCACCCCTGTGCCGAACTGTGTTAGTGCCATCCCATAGACTCCTTTTATCTATATAATAAAAACACGAGAACTCTTAGTCTTCAAGTCTTGCGATAAGTGAGAATATTTGTTACCAACAAACCCTCGCAAACATCTGGGGCGGGACATCGAAGGACTAAACAGTTCATATGTCAGAAGAATACTTGCTGTTTTTATATACTTTTATGGATCGTCTGAGGCTGCATTCGGTAAGTGTGTGAGTATATGAGTGTGGATCCTCACGCGTGTGTATGAATGACAGGAAATTTAATCGTTTTAGTTTGTAACCCTGTTGTTAACTTTTTTGCCTAGTAATTTACTTTTTCTGTATTCCCTGCATTTTCCTTTAAGGGGGAGTTGCTAATTGGTTAACTCTGTTTAAAAACCCCCTCCTTTCCATTTGCTTAGTAAAGGGAAGAACAGCTGGGAAAAACAGGTTTTTTTTTAATCACCTATACCTAACTTGGTAACACCTCTTTTCAGAGTAATTAACTTTACTGTTAGATTAACGTACCCGTGTTCCTGATATTATCTATCTCTGGACTGGGTTTATCTTTGTCTAATAAGCGGGAAGGGCTTAGTCGATACCAATCTTCTTCACCCCTCCCAAATTTGTTATTTGCATTTGTGTACTTATGATAATTTATGTAATACCTGATATTTGTTAGTGATTGATGTTTAAAGTGAATAAAATCACATAAACTCATTTAGTTCTGTGTTGGATATACCCAAAGCCCACCATTTCCCCTATTCGTTTAATATAGTTTGTATCTACATCGTCTGTGTGTGTGAAAAAACACCAAATCGGAGTGCGCGCAGATGCGTGTCTGGAAAACTGGCAAATAATTGTTTGACCAGGAGAGCGGAAGAGAAGATTGAGAGAAGCGATTTGTCGTAAATAAGTCTGTCTTTACTCTCCTCCAGCACGCTGTGAAGCAACTATTTAATATCTACATTTTCTATCACTGAGCTTTCCATCATCATTTTCCACTCTAAACCGGACCACTATTTCTACGACTCTTTTCTCTCAAAATAAATTTACGACAGTATTTCTTGTTATAGTGGCCCATATTTGTTGTTTATTCATTGTCACTGTTAACTGCATATATCGTTGTCTGAGTTTCATGTCTGTTTTTTTCTTATCAATATGTGCTACGTATGTTGTTGTTGTGTTTCTTGTCTGAATGACCAACATTTGTTGTTTATTTCTTGTCAATGTGAACTACATATATCGTTGTTGTGTGTATCGACATCAGTTGTATAGTCAAGCTGTATAGGTTCCTAGATGAGATGGTAACGTGCTATCTAGATTCCTATGGGCTCCTCTCCAGACTAACCTTAGACAATGAATGTGCTAGGGGTTATTAATTACACAACAAGAACTTTAAACCAAATTTAAATAATTCACTGAAGACTCTGTGTACAATTTAGAATTTATTTATGTACAAGATCTTTTCTTCTTTGTTCTTTGTTAATTTTTCAAACAAAATTCAATTGAATAAAAAATAGAATTATGGGTCGTGTGACAGGTTATGTTAATAGACTACATGAATCCGTCCGTTTTCGCTTTCCACCTTTGTTCCTCATTAGCATGCACGGTTTGTCACGCAAAATCCATGCCTTTTTGCTATCTATCTAACTCATATTTTAGCCACGCCTATTTTTCTTGTTTCACGCACTGACGATAGTCTACCAAGATTCGTAACTGTCATTCCTTGCAAGGGAACGAACCTAAGGCGTTTGCCTGGAGCTCCCATGCGAGCAGAGCTGTCAGTATTACGACAACTGACAGAATGCACGAGCCCAAAACACGTGGAAGGTAAAACTGCTTTGTAGTCCTCTACAACATCGAGCGAATCCTGTGATGTTGTACATAACAGGGAGACAATCGCCGAGATCAGAAGCCTTTGTTGTCGATTCAACGGCGAACAGACCGAACGGAGGACATTTTTTATCTCGAAAGAAAACCCCGCTGAGTTCCCCTGATTGCCCAAGGCGCGACTTTCGTCATCTTCCAGCGAAACAACGCTATTCTTGTATAAATACTCAATCTCCTAAAATCAGTTATCTAGTCGCCGCAGATAATTTTGGATAATCTAGCGCGCAAGTTCTACGAGTCATGGTGGAAGTGTAGTATTAGAAATTCCGTGGAGATTAATTTATTTCTGTTTGCGGTAATATATATATATATTAGCATTTTTCGTGATCTTGTGTGTTGAGTTTATCATTAGAAATCACTGGGATTTTCTAAGTGCTAAAAATGGTGTACTAAATAACGCATAGCTATTTTTATTCCAGATGGTTTTAAATTAACTAATAAATACTCTAGGCGATTGGTAATTAACGGATAAAATTTACTTCTATCCATAATGTGTGTAGTGAGATCAGTGATACAATCGCCAAATACAGTAATATGAAACCCCTATGCTAAGTAAATTTGCCACCTCGCCAGTGTTTGTTTGCCCAAAGTCATCGCCCACGCCTGCGATTCGCGCTAGATTTGAAAAAGCATTAACGCCAAGTGAATGATACCAAAACCACTAGCTTTTTCGTTGCTCTGTCCAAAGACTTAAAATAACATAACACGTGTTTCGTTTCCCAAAAGAGTGATAGAAAAAAAAGAAGGAGAGAAGGAGGAATGAAACCTTGACTAAAGCGTTTTTTTAATCTATTAATAGCACGCCATGCGAAAGTTGACGTTAAGGACTTGCTTATGGTAACACAAAACGAAAACGAGAGGCTAGCGCGTTGAAGCAACTAGTGCCTTAGAAACCGTTGTCAAGGCGCATTTTTTTCCCTTACCGTTAAAGTTTGAATAAAGTATTGGGATATTTGCTAATGCACGCGATGATACCGCATCTCACAACCCACCGCCTTGGTCCCTCTCCCTCTTCTCTTGACCGTATACATTAATGATCTTCCTTTATACTTCAAACACTCATCATGTGACCTTTTTGCCGATGACTGTACTGTCTATACTAGTGATAAAAGTTGCACCACACTAGAACAATCTTTACAAAACGATACACAAAATCTTATTACGTGGAGCAACGAGAATCGCATGCAAATAAATATTAGTAAAACAAAATGTATGTTAATATCAACCAGACAAAAACTACAAAACTTGCAGAAAACAACACTTCAGCTCTTCATTGGAACATCACTAATTGAAAACGTAAATGAACACAGAACTCTAGGTATCACTGTTGACCAACACCTAATTGGAACTCACATGTACATGCACTCACAAAGCAAACAGCACAAAAAGTTTACCAATTAGCCAAAATTAAACATTTCCTTAATGAAGAGGCAAGGAAAATGTTCTACATATCTCACATACAAACGCATCTAGACTATTGTTCCACAATCTGGGATGGTTGTTCTGTCTCCAACACAAAAAGGCTCCACTCGCTTCAAAAACGCGCAATGCGCCTTGTTGCTAATAAACACCAATCACATGGTATAGATTTATATAATTATCTTCAAATATTACCCCTCAGGAAGCGCTTCCTCTTTAACAAAGGGAAATTTATTCACAAAATCCTGTCACAGAATGCTCCAAAGTATCTTTGGCCGCTTTTAAAATACAATGACAGACGTAGTCAGCGCTTAAACAAATTACAGGTACCCAAGCCCAGGCTTGACCTATTTAAAACTAGTTTGGCTTACTCGAGGAAGGAAGAATGCAAGAGGGGACTGTGTCCGATTTTCAACCCTTGGCAAATTAATTGCTTTCATATATGTCTATCTAACTATCGACCTTGTCTGATTCTGGTCTTGAGTTTGGGACGCAAAGACAGCGAGGAAAGTAACTGTTTACCCACCTCATCTTGATGAACCTAAAAAAAAAAAGTCCCTGAGTCATTCAGTTGAACACCGTATGAACATTTTACAAGTTCTTATAACATACCTCTGAATATGTCTCAAATCACTAATTACAGTACGAAGAATTCGATTCTTATGTCTCGTTGTTATTGCTTTTTTTTTTTTTTATTATTATTATTTTTTTTTTTTCAAATTCATTATTATTATTAATTTTTTGGTTTTTTATTATTTTTATTTTATTTTAAAAACACTTTAATTATGATGATTATTGCAAATGTAATATTACTTTTATAATGATAAATGCCTTAATAATGCTTAAAGTAAATGTGAGGATGAAAGGATATTAGTATACATGATGAGAGAGAGAGGAAGGGCAGAATGTCAGACAGGCCTGCGTGCCCAATTCTTAACCTTTTGAAAATAAAGTTCGTTCGTTCGTTCCGTCTTGGAAATTAAAGGTAACATAAACCCGATTGGCGATAGGCCAAACGCGTGTTTCAATTCTTAGACAAGCGAGAGAGAGAGAAAAATATAGGGGGGGGGGGGATTGACACGGAGGAAAACCTAAGCTAGCGTATGCATTGTGAAAGTGAAACTAAGCAACCAAATTGGTAAGGGTAGAGAAAAGGTGGCACAAGAAACGTAGATGAAGTATTGTATTCTAATTGAATAATAAATGAAAGAAAGGACAGTTGACAACTGAAATGATAATACTTGGTTATTAGGAATATCATATTACTCATTATGATATAGTATCTTACCGTAGAGAATAAAGTATGTTGTTTGAATAACTAAAGAGGAATCTCTTGCAGGCCGGAATTTTTTCATCAGTTTTGCCAGAATTATTTTTGTACCTTAAAGCAGTACCTTTATAAATTCTAAAGTTACTGAGTTATTACACAACAAAGACACACATATTATACATCACAGTAAAGATAAATGAATGTAGAATTAGAATATGAAAGATTTTTAGTGATATTCTACATATAGTATTCAGTTATGAGTCATAATATAGACCACTTTCAAGAAAAGACTCATTTTAGTGAATGAAAAATGTACTCACCAACCCATGCATAAACACTGAAATATTATCCAGAGAGCTCCAGCATCTTTTAAAATATCACTAATCCATATATGAATATTATTTACAAGTGTCGGCTTCCTGTGATATTTTGTTAATGTTTTACAGACCATCCAGCGAACCATATAAACATTATAGACATTTGGAAAGAAAAAGGACATTAGAGGCCGCGTGAAGTTTTTAAATTAAATCATACATTGTATTGTTATTATACAACAAAGACACACATATTATACATCACAGTAAAGATAAATGAATGTAGAGTTAGAATATGAAGAACGTTTAGTGAAATTTTACATATAGTAATCAGTGATGAGTAATAATATAGACCACTTTCAAGAAAAAAATAATTTTAGTCTATTAAAAATGTATTTACCAACCCATGAAATAGACTGAAATATTATCCAGAGTGCTCTAGGGTCTTTTAAAATATCACTAATCCATATATTAATATTATTTACAAGTGTCAGCTTCCTGTGATATTTAGTTAATGTTTTACAGACCATCCAGCGAACCATATAAACATTATAGACATTTGGAAAGAAAAAGGACATTAGTGGCCGCGTGAAGCTTTTAAATTAAATCATACATTGTATTGTTATTATACAACAAAGACACACATATTATACATCACAGTAAAGATAAATGAATGTAGAGTTAGTATATGAAGGACTTTTAGTGATATTCTACATATAGTAATCAGTGATGAGTCATAATATAGACCACTTTCAAGAAAAGACTCATTTTAGTGAATGAAAAATGTACTCACCAACCCATGCATAAACACTGAAATATTATCCAGAGAGCTCCAGCATCTTTTAAAATATCACTAATCCATATATGAATATTATTTACAAGTGTCAGCTTCCTGTGATATTTTGTTAATGTTTAACAGACCATCCAGCGAACCATATAAACATTATAGACATTTTGAAAGAAAAAGGACATTAGAGGCCGCGTGAAGCTTTTAAATTAAATCATACATTGTATTGTTATTATACAACAAAGACACACATATTATACATCACAGTAAAGATAAATGAATGTAGAGTTAGTATATGAAGGACTTTTAGTGATATTCTACATATAGTAATCAGTTATGAGTAATAATATAGACCACTTTCAAGAAAAAAATAATTTTAGTCTATCAAAAATGTATTTACCAACCCATGCAATACACTGAAATATTATCCAGAGTGCTCTAGGGTCTTTTAAAATATCACTAATCCATACATAAATATTACTTACAAGTGTCAGCTTTCTGTGATATTTTGTTAATGTTTTACAGACCATCCAGCGAACCATAAAAACATTATAGACATTTGGAAAGAAATAGGACATTATAGGCCGCGTGAAGCTTTTAAATTAAATCATATATTGTATTGTTTTTATACAACAAAGACACACATATTATGCATCACAGTAAAGATAAATTAGTGTAGAATTGGAATATGAAGGATGTTAGAGATATTCTACATATTTTATACACTACTTTTTAATAAAAACTCATTTTAGTGAATGAAAAATGTACTCACCAACCCATGCATAAAAACTGAAACATTATCCAGAGTGCTCCAGCATATTTTAGAATAACACTAATCCATATATGAATATTATTTACAAGTGTCAGCTTCCTGTGATATTTTGTTAATGTTTTACAGACCATCCAGCAGACCGTACCATCATCATTAAAATAAAAAAGAAGATATTCAAGGCCGCGTGAACTTTTAAATTAAATCATATATATTGTGTTGATATTACACAACAAAAGACACACAAATTATGTTTCACAGTAAAGATAAATATATTTAGAATTATTAATATTGGGGCTTTTAAGTGCTATTCTCATATTATATTCAATTATCAGTAATAATGTAAACAATTTTTATTTTTAATTTATTTTAGTGAATGATAAAATGTACCCACCAACCCATGCATAAAGACTGAAATATTATCCAAAGTGCTCCATGGTTTTTTTTAAATAACACTAATCCATATATGAATATTAATTACAAGTGTCAGCTTTCTGTGATGTTTTGATAATGTCATCAGTAAACAATGTCCTATAGCAGTCAAAAGGAGTTGATGCCTCACTAAGACCTAAGTCATCGTGTACTCCTGGTTTGCGACCATATTTGGGAAGAAATCTGAATGCGTTTTGGGTCTCTGTAATACTGATGTTTGGTACTGAAATCCATTCATTACTAATTGCCCCTTATTGCTCCTTGGTACTAATGCTTTTCCCCCTTTTTGTCGATGATTTGGTCAAAACTTTTTGTCGTTTTGTAGCACTAGGGCCTGGCTGTGACCACGCCCCCTCCTCATTAGAACTAGCTTCTTCGTTAAGTTCAAATTCAAAATCATCATTTTCACTTTAGAAATCATCATTCTCGATAAACTTATCAAAGATACACAGTTCCCTAGCTTTTTCTACAGATAAAAAAGACCTACGTTTTGATAAACATGATGTGGTTGGTTCGCTAGACATTGTCTGTATAAACAACAATAATCGCCGATCGAAAGCTGACAGATTTACCGTTTTTTCACAGTGAAATTAGCTAGAAGAAGCGTGTTTCCGAATCACAACTCAAAGATAGCGCTCTTCTGAATAAAAAAATAGTAAATTCCGTTATGTTAAAATACAAAATTACGAAAATACGTAACACATTTCACGGAACACAAAAGTGACGTTCCCATCGTTGTTTCGGCTTCTATGGGTATTGCGGATGTACGCTCCCAGCGTCTTTTCGGCCTCTAAGAGTTACAAAGATGAAAACTATGATAAAGAGGTAAATAAAAACCTAAGGGCTAGATGACAGACAGTCGTCTGGTTAATAATTGCTTTTCTCCATTAAAATCGGTTAGATATTAACAAAAATATCGTAGAAAATAAAAATGAAAGACAGAAAGACATACACAGTGATATCCACTCAACTTTGAAAATCGGGGGATGTCACATTTTTTGAACGTGTATTTTTGAAAAGAGAGTCAAGTCGGCTTACCCAATTTCTGATTGGTTTAGGGGAGCATAACTAACGAGGGGATATAACGAACGTTTAGCTAACGCTTAGTTGCCACTTGAAGATAAAATTAAACAGTAAGGTTATCATCAGACACAAGGAATTCATGACCCATTGCCTTTGCTGTTCTGGCCAGTGGCGATCTCAGCTTGACCCATTGATCGCCGGTTAACCTTATATGTGTAAAATATTTCATTGATTGCGGTAAGATAAACATTATTATTGATATGTATATGTATTATGGATGTGTAGAGGCTAACATAGATAGGCGCCCAACCAAATATGTGGGGTTGTGCGACATTTTGCCATTGTGGAAGCTTACGACAGGCATGTCTATGTATAATATAGAGCAACTGAAAGTACATGATGTTTGAAAATTGATCTATAATATTATGACTGTAAGATCAGCAAACCACTGGCCGTCTTCGGCAAGTCACAGTGTTTCACACGACTTTGAAAAATAACTATGATTTCCTATGAAAGGAATGTATCAAACTGATGATATGGAAGATTACCTGAGTATGAAGCAGTCACAAAATAAGATAGGGACGATAGCTATTTGTTTAGCACAGGAAGATGATCTTAAACTGTTTAATGATGTGTAATTGTTAGTTGTGGAGAGATTTATGTATAGAATACTTAGGAGGCCTTAATCCTCTTATTGCAGGGTTACATCCTATAACACTCAGTGTGCCACAAAGTAATATTGGAACTGCAGAGTTCGAGGAAAGAGATTCTTTGCCTATATACTGAAGCAAGTGTGCTGAAGCAGTCTCAAAATCTCACTGTCGTGACGAATGTATTGTTGTTGAGAAAGTCATCACATTTCTCAAGGAAATTCAGTTAAGCCAAACCTTCTACGGGCTTAATGAGTGTTCACTTAACATTAACTCTCCACTATTGCAATAAAACAGTTTTATGAAGTGATGAGAAAAGTCGTTCCTCATAATCGTGACCAGTCATAGGATCTAGTACTTCACCAGGGAATTCCATGTTATAAACATTTTCATATTGACAGTTATGGACAAGTTGTCCTTTAGACTTAATTAACACTGTAAATATATTTCCATTCCATTTTGAGTTTTAAACATTCCTGTACCAAAAAATATTTGAGGTACAAGAAATTAAAAATTGTAAAATACTATTCTAACTTTAACTACTGACTTGTTTAATCACTTTTCATTTAGTTAAATTGTGTTTGTTGTCATACACTCACCCTTACATTTTGCATTACCCTAGACATCAAGCCACATAGACAAGCAGACACCCGAAATAAAATAGACTCAAAATATATCGCAGATTGAGGTCGTAGGGTGCTAGCAGTCAGGTACCCTGAGAACATCATCATCAACTATTAGACTCAGGGACTTGCATAGCTGACCTCAATCTGTAGACAAGTAATAGTTATCAATGTTAACATCAAAACCCACCACAATGTGTAATTTTATAAATGACTAGTGTTTATATCACGTGTTAAAAAGCGATAAGATAAGCTAGATATTTGTGGTTTCTAATCTAATTTAATAACGGAAAGGATAAGAGATCTTTCCTTTACGCGTGTTAGTATAAGATTTTGATATTATGGTTAAATGTTTATGTTTCTTCCTAGATCTAGGCTTGATAAAAAAAACCAACGAACTAGTGGTCTTATAAGCCATCCAGAGATATTATTGTATTATTGGGTCTTAGATTTTCGACCTGTGCGGTCCACTTTCTTCACTCATGAGAGAGGCAAATCTAGAAACCATAGACATAATATTTAACTGGACCTGAACATTACCAGATTTCTATATAAATTGGATCAGCCCGCTGTGGCAATATATATATATATATATATATATATATATATATATATATATATATATATATATAATATATATATATATATATAATTAAATTTACCTGACCTATGACAGTAGTTTTCCACGGGGATTATTATACTCAAGAGAACTCACGGTTCAGAATTGGCCATCAACTCAGAGAAGAGCCGATTATTATTATTATTAACATTTGCATAACGTAACAGAGTGTCTCAGCAACCAGAATCTAGACAGCACAGGAACAATGCATTTTTCTTTCAATGAAGGTGACCATCACAAATACGTCTTATTCCAACCAACTATCGGCAGTGATACCTGAATTATCCAAGAACAAAACAATTAACGCACCAACTTCAGCGACTATCTTAACATTTGCAGTAAGCACTAAGGATAGTCTGGGGCTGGCATTGGCAACAACCTGACACTATAGGGTGATATTATTGTTAATGTTTTTTTAAAGAAATACCTGCGACAACTACTGGGTAAGCGAATATAAGTGTTGTTACAGAATGACTGAATGAATGAACAGAAAGACAGAAACATATTTTCCCTTGTTACCACCATTATACTAATCTTTTTTAATTTCCTCACTAACCGGATTATTTACGGGATAGCATACTAGGAACGTGTTCTTTCCCTTTACTGACTATTCCATACCCTTATTGTTAGCCTTTGACCTTTTGGGGTTATTAACTTCTGTTGGGATCCTTTCTTTTCAGGAGTGCGTGGGCAATAGTGGGTTATATTCATTTGTCTTAAACCATGCTTCTTTTATTGATGTGTATGCTGGATGTTGTGAAGTTCTTTTAAGTGATAACACACTTAATAAAAACTTAATTTAGCGTGTTGGTCGAACCCCTACCCATATATATTATGCATAGTTTTCACGCCTCTGCGTATTCGTCACGTAATTGTGTATGTATGTGAGGTGTAACTTATATTCATTATATAAGGAGCGAAAGTTCGTCTGATTATAATATAGTCGTATAGATAGGTTGGAGTAGAGAAACTACTCACTCCAGAGACTGATCTTTCTCTTACACTATCACCCCCATGTGAAAAATATATTTTCTTACACCTTTATTCTCACACATTTTTCCACTATCACCTCTGCTCAGACCGGAACATAAAAATCCATAAACCTATCTTATAAAATTATGACAGGTAGCTTTCATATATATATATATATATATATAACAAATTTACAGTTAATTTCTTAAACTAATAAAGTTCAATTTCACTGTTTTCTTGCTTCCTGGTGGAATCTGTGTCTACTTTTGTACTTTCTTGAATAGATGAATCTAAATGTTACTTTATGACTCATATGACTGTCAAATGTCTTTTATATACACCACAGTTTTTATTTCATCATAACATAGTCTATTTGTAGGTGGGTTAATTTGGTGTTGTTTGAAAATTGAAGAGTCGCCCAACACTGAGCTACTTATCTGAAACAAAGTCCTTCCTAGGCCTCGTACAGCAGTATGATTGGATAGAACCCCACCACTGCGGGTCCTCCACTCGTCAAGATGACACAGTTTATACTGGTAAAGGCTCCGACAAACTTGAGCGTCTAATTGCTGACTTGATCACTAGAGATTGTGTATGACACTCAGGGCAGGATATAACCTGAAACAATATATACAACCTTCGTAGTATCGCTCATTGTCTCCTTAGCCAGACAGGAGGTAATATGAGACAGTTCAGACAAGCTGTGGTAAATCACAAGAGACATAGTAAATCATGAATAACACAATTCGTTCAAGTTCTAGCACAATAGTTCAATAATTCACTTGTTACAGTTCTGTCCATGATTTGCTTCAACAAAATCATGTAGGCCTTATGGTAATAATTGTGATATATATCAAATAATACAGAAAATCAATCTGTTATAGTCAGTTTTTCCTCCAATTTGGAAAGTCCTTTCCAGCAAGCATAATATCTTTAAAACGATATCCATATTTGCTCAATCCATTCGTTCTACTTAATTATAACACAATTAAACTAAACCTACAAACTTCGGATTTTTCTCCAGAAATAGCACAATGATTCTACACATGCTAATATTCCTTTAAACACACATTGATAATACATTTACATATATATATTTAATTAACATCTCGCTTACCCTCAATCACAGACACGCTTGTAATGGTTACACAGTCTGCTCACACTTCTGCAGATGGCAACGGAGTTGATATAACTGCTTCTGCTCTGTGTCTGTAGTTTGAAATAGGCGGCGAGTGTGTCTGTGTCATGCGTTCTCTCCCCCTTTTATAATGGCCTTGCGCATGTACGAGGTGGCAACTGGACCAATGTACGTTTGCATGCATCCAATATCGTGTAGGCAAGGCAAGGTGTGCTAAGTTAGTAAATCTAAAATAGTTCTGGAATCCTTATTTCTGCACCGATTTCCTCCATCTTAAGCTTATTTTACTCATATGAATAAGCTCTATCACTATGCATATCCACTTTATCCTATAGTTTATCCGACTATTCACTGTAGCAGCCGAAACATAGAAAAACACAACATAGTTCATGTTCCACTGTCTTCTATTCATAATAACTTCGGTTCTACAACACATCCAGTGAATCTATTGTTATCTGCCTAAAGCTAATGATCCCTATTATCGAATTGGGGCCTTCTTTATCTAGGTATTCCATGATTAGTTGCACACTGCTTTTCAAAATATCCTTAACATGTACACTTTCGTTTCCTCCATGTTTAGCGATCTTCTGACACTATTTATACCAAGCTGGCTTTTCATTGGTTAGTAACATCTACAGGGTTTGTACGGCGATAATTTTTTAATGATGCCGAAATATGAGTCAGACTTCATTACACAGGGATATACATGTTTCATCGCTATGTTGTTTATATTAGTGATCTGCATTACATTTATTAATTATGTTCACTGTTTTTCATGCTATGTCTACAGCGCTTCCTCTTCTCCCTGCCCTGTTACTATTTTCTTCCTCAGATGACGGCCTTGACATGTTTGCCTAACTCAATCAGAAGTCAGTCACATCATAAATATTTTTCTACCAGAAACCTGAAACTCCCCTCCCCTACAAGTTGACGAGATTAAATTAGAGACAGGAAGAAAAACAAAGACATGGTTTTAATCCCCTCTACAATGTTTTTCCATTGCAGTTCTAAAGCAGGGGTCCTCAAAGTAGTCACTATCGACATCCATGGGGTCAATAAATTCCAGAGGATCCATCGGAGGTTGATTAATCTTTTGGGGTCGAAAGCTTACAGTCATATAAGAAATAAAAATGCATACAATGACTTATTCTACATTTGTAAAAAATGCTACAAAATACTCCAATCTTTGTGCAACAGTTGAACCTAAACTACGTATATTTCCAAGGTCGTACATGAGTGAAGCTGCAAAGGCAGTTTCATCAAAGCATAGGAACCAACTGAACCTGCAAGAGCATAGTGAAGGAAAGGATTCCGTTACATGCCCATTGAGGCACACTGGGAATATGGTGTTAGGCCCTGTCACAGAACGTTTGAACGGATTTAGACATGGTGAGACCCTAAGCTATAGGAAGCTATGGAGGCTCTATTGGGCAATTGATAACAGAGAATAAGGCCGTGTAACGACTGAACTCTGCAGCAATGTCGCAAAGATGCATAACAAATCCATGCGAGGTGGACGGAAGGGTTGCTCCATTATAGCTTTAAAAATATGCCTTTCATTTTTTTTAGTTTCAAGACACTTATTATAGCAACAAATGTTTCAAGTTTGTTCCCAGAGAGCCAAGTGACAGAATGGATTTAATTCCTTGGAGTAAATACTCTTGTAAATTTGTAATTGCCAGAAAATGAAATTTTATTTGCAAACTGTAACATGATAAACACTGATAAAACATTTAAAAAATCAGCCGGTTTACTCGCTACACCACGGTTAGAGAGGCCCCTTCAGACTGTGAGGCCCTAAGCTGTAGCTTGTTTAGCTTATGCCGAAATCCGGCCCTGTTTCTGATAATTCACTCACCTACCTTTGTACCTGCTTTGTTCGTTCGTTCGTCGACTATATTGCTGTTATACCCTGTTCAACCAAAGCGGTTATAATTGGGGTATATTGTGCGTTAGGTTCTTCGATGCTAGCAGGTTGTTAGTCCTAAAAAGAACTGGTCCTAACAAGGACCACTAGCTGACTGTCAGGATTCCTCTTCGTTATTTGTCTGTTCGTGGTGTCGTGGCGTGTTCCATAGTGTTTTTCATTTCCTGCCTCATTATCTGGCTTGTGTGGTTTTTTTTGTGTTTTTACGCTCCTCGTTTCTGTTTCTTGTGTCTTCCTTTTGTCCTGTACCTGATATAGCGGTTTTTCTATTAATGTTGGGAGTAGCTTTTCTAGCGTTTCCTCGATTACTTATTCGTCTGATTGGTGTTTTTGGACACAGCTTCCTTCAGGATGCTCTTAGTTTCCTGAAACACAGGGCAGCCTCTGTACCTTGCCCCTGAAGGAAGCTGTGTCCAAAAAACATCCCTTTCAAAGAGGCAAAACACAGTGGCAGCGGATGTCGCAGACAAACAGCGCACGATAGATAGAAGACAGCTCCACCAGCTGACAGCAGAAGTTAAAGAAATGAAACTGAAACTCCAGGTCGAGAATAGATGCAGGTAGACTCCCGAAGATCAAACCGACAGTGGAGAAGATGTGATAGATCTGCAGAGCATTGGGGGCATATACACCCAGAAAAAGACAAAAAAGGTTATTTTTGATTTTCATATAATAATTGTGTTTTAAATATTTATAAGCCTTTTTACTTTGATATTCTTTTTGAATTATGTGTTTATCTGTAATAGTTTATGAGTTATCAATGTTCAAAGAGAATCAGATAAGTGTTTTAACATTTTAAAAACTAAACTTTAACGAAAACAGGGCTTGCGATTCACAGTTCCGGTGATATTTTCTACAATTTTAAAGCTATAGCCTTCAAATTTGCAATTTATGCACATTTATAGCCCATGTTATGGTATAGAAACAGAGATATTGCTATACAAAGTTCTAAATTTGTGCTATTTAAAAGGGTCATATTGCAAGAGCCATATCTACAAAACCCATTGGGGTAGACATTTTTGGGTGGTTCACGCCATAGGTAGGGATGTTATGTTGGTTTGGCATTCTTTGCACCTTTTATGTGAGTGAAATTCATTCCCAGGTGCACTGGGGGTTTTCCTTTCTTTTTTTTTTTCATCACTTCATGTTAATTAATTATTTTCACATAAAACATTAAAATTTATAAAGTAAACTTTGTTCATCATAAAATATAATATCTCTTGTAACATGTGGCCAAATTTTATGTCAACAGGTTTGTTAGTTATTTTTCTGTTAATTTTTTAAAAAGATAACCCATTTCTGGGTGGGTGTTCCCCCTTAAACATATGATGGAAGAAATGAAAAGAATCCAGCAACAAATAGAAACAGATGTCAAGAAGCTGACAGAGCTGAAAGAAGAAAACTCAGAAATACTCACAAGAATAGAAGCAGAAAGAATAGCCATTGAGGAAATTACATCTAACAACACACGAGAAACTAAAATGAACGACCAATCAGACGAATAAGTAATCGAGGAAACGCTAGAAAAGCTACTCCCAACATTAATAGAAAAACCGCTATATCAGGTACAGGACAAAAGGAAGGCACAAGAAACAGAAACGAGGAGCGTAAAAACACAAAAAAACCACACAAGCCAGATAATGAGGCAGGAAATGAAAAACACTATGGAACACGCCACGACACCACGAACAGACAAATAACGAAGAGGAATCCTGACAGTCAGCTAGTGGTCCTTGTTAGGACCAGTTCTTTTTAGGACTAACAACCTGCTAGCATCGAAGAACCTAACGCACAATATACCCCAATTATAACCGCTTTGGTTGAACAGGGTATAACAGCAATATAGTCGACGAACGAACGAACAAAGCAGGTACAAAGGTAGGTGAGTGAATTATCAGAAACAGGGCCGGATTTCGGCATAAGCTAAACAAGCTACAGCTTAGGGCCTCACAGTCTGAAGGGGCCTCTCTAACCGTGGTGTAGCGAGTAAACCGGCTGATTTTTTAAATGTTTTATCAGTGTTTATCATGTTACAGTTTGCAAATAAAATTTCATTTTCTGGCAATTACAAATTTACAAGAGTATTTACTCCAAGGAATTAAATCCATTCTGTCACTTGGCTCTCTGGGAACAAACTTGAAACATTTGTTGCTATAATAAGTGTCTTGAAACTAAAAAAAATGAAAGGCATATTTTTAAAGCTATAATGGAGCAACCCTTCCGTCCACCTCGCATGGATTTGTTATGCATCTTTGCGACATTGCTGCAGAGTTCAGTCGTTACACGGCCTTATTCTCTGTTATCAATTGCCCAATAGAGCCTCCATAGCTTCCTATAGCTTAGGGTCTCACCATGTCTAAATCCGTTCAAACGTTCTGTGACAGGGCCTAACACCATATTCCCAGTGTGCCTCAATGGGCATGTAACGGGATCCTTTCCTTCACTATGCTCTTGCAGGTTCAGTTGGTTCCTATGCTTTGATGAAACTGCCTTTGCAGCTTCACTCATGTACGACCTTGGAAATATACGTAGTTTAGGCTCAACTGTTGCACAAAGATTGGAGTATTTTGTAGCATTTTTTACAAATGTAGAATAAGTCATTGTATGCATTTTTATTTCTTATATGACTGTAAGCTTTCGACCCCAAAAGATTAATCAACCTCCGATGGATCCTCTGGAATTTATTGACCCCATGGATGTCGATATTGACTACTTTGAGGACCCCTGCTTTAGAACTGCAATGGAAAAACATTGTAGAGGGGATTAAACCATGTCTTTGTTTTTCTTCCTGTCTCTAATTTAATCTCGTCAACTTGTAGGGGAGGGGAGTTTCAGGTTTCTGGTAGAAAAATATTTATGATGTGACTGACTTCTGATTGAGTTAGGCAAACATGTCAAGGCCGTCATCTGAGGAAGAAAATAGTAACAGGGCAGGGAGAAGAGGAAGCGCTGTAGACATAGCATGAAAAACAGTGAACATAATTAATAAATGTAATGCAGATCACTAATATAAACAACATAGCGATGAAACATGTATATCCCTGTGTAATGAAGTCTGACTCATATTTCGGCATCATTAAAAAATTATCGCCGTACAAACCCTGTAGATGTTACTAACCAATGAAAAGCCAGCTTGGTATAAATAGTGTCAGAAGATCGCTAAACATGGAGGAAACGAAAGTGTACATGTTAAGGATATTTTGAAAAGCAGTGTGCAACTAATCATGGAATACCTAGATAAAGAAGGCCCCAATTCGATAATAGGGATCATTAGCTTTAGGCAGATAACAATAGATTCACTGGATGTGTTGTAGAACCGAAGTTATTATGAATAGAAGACAGTGGAACATGAACTATGTTGTGTTTTTCTATGTTTCGGCTGCTACAGTGAATAGTCGGATAAACTATAGGATAAAGTGGATATGCATAGTGATAGAGCTTATTCATATGAGTAAAATAAGCTTAAGATGGAGGAAATCGGTGCAGAAATAAGGATTCCAGAACTATTTTAGATTTACTAACTTAGCACACCTTGCCTTGTCTACACGATATTGGATGCATGCAAACGTACATTGGTCCAGTTGCCACCTCGTACATGCGCAAGGCCATTATAAAAGGGAAGAGAACGCATGACACAGACACACTCGCCGCCTATTTCAAACTACAGACACAGAGCAGAAGCAGTTATATCAACTCCGTTGCCATCTGCAGAAGTGTGAGCAGACTGTGTAACCATTACAAGCGTGTCTGTGATTGAGGGTAAGCGAGATGTTAATTAAATATATATATGTAAATGTATTATCAATGTGTGTTTAAAGGAATATTAGCATGTGTAGAATCATTGTGCTATTTCTGGAGAAAAATCCGAAGTTTGTAGGTTTAGTTTAATTGTGTTATAATTAAGTAGAACGAATGGATTGAGCAAATATGGATATCGTTTTAAAGATATTATGCTTGCTGGAAAGGACTTTCCAAATTGGAGGAAAAACTGACTATAACAGATTGATTTTCTGTATTATTTGATATATATCACAATTATTACCATAAGGCCTACATGATTTTGTTGAAGCAAATCATGGACAGAACTGTAACAAGTGAATTATTGAACTATTGTGCTAGAACTTGAACGAATTGTGTTATTCATGATTTACTATGTCTCTTGTGATTTACCACAGCTTGTCTGAACTGTCTCATATTACCTCCTGTCTGGCTAAGGAGACAATGAGCGATACTACGAAGGTTGTATATATTGTTTCAGGTTATATCCTGCCCTGAGTGTCATACACAATCTCTAGTGATCAAGTCAGCAATTAGACGCTCAAGTTTGTCGGAGCCTTTACCAGTATAAACTGTGTCATCTTGACGAGTGGAGGACCCGCAGTGGTGGGGTTCTATCCAATCATACTGCTGTACGAGGCCTAGGAAGGACTTTGTTTCAGATAAGTAGCTCAGTGTTGGGCGACTCTTCAATTTTCAAACAACACCAAATTAACCCACCTACGAATAGACTATGTTATGATGAAATAAAAACTGTGGTGTATATAAAAGACATTAGACAGTCGTATGAGTCATAAAGTAACATTTAGATTCATCTATTCAAGAAAGTACAAATGTAGACACAGATTCCACCAGGAAGCAAGAAAACAGTGAAATTGAACTTTATTAGTTTAAGAAATTAACTGTAAATTTGTTATATATATATATATATATATGAAAGCTACCTGTCATAATTTTATAAGATAGGTTTATGGATTTTTATGTTCCGGTCTGAGCAGAGGTGATAGTGGAAAAATGTGTGAGAATAAAGGTGTAAGAAAATATATTTTTCACATGGGGGTGATAGTGTAAGAGAAAGATCAGTCTCTCGAGTGAGTAGTTTCTCTACTCCAACCTATCTATACGACTATATTATAATCAGACGAACTTTCGCTCCTTATATAATGAATATAAGTTACACCTCACATACATACACAATTACGTGACGAATACGCAGAGGCGTGAAAACTATGCATAATATATGTGGGTAGAGGTTCGACCAACACGCTAAATTAAGTTTTTATTAAGTGTGTTATCACTTAAAAGAACTTCACAACATCCAGCATACATATCAATAAAAGAAGCATGGTTTAAGACAAATGAAAATAACCCACTATTGCCCACGCCCTCCTGAAAAGAAAGGATCCCAACAGAAGTTAATAACCCCAAAAGGTCAAAGGCTAACAATAAGGGTATGGAATTGTCAGTAAAGGGAAAGAACAAGTTCCTAGTATGCTATCCCGTAAATAATCCGGTTAGTGAGGAAATAAAAAAAGATTAGTATAATGGTGGTAACAAGGGAAAATATGTTTCTGTCTTTCTGTTCATTCATTCAGTCATTCTGTGGCCACACTTATATTCGCTTACCCAGTAGTTGTCGCAGGTATTTCTTTAAAAAAACACTAACAATAATATCACCCTATAGTGTCAGGTTGTTGCCAATTCCAGCCCCAGCCTATCCTTAGTGCTTACTGCAAATGTTAAGGTAGTCACTGAAGTTGGTGCGTTAATTGTTTTTTTTTCTTGGATAATTCAGGTATCACTGCCGATAGTTGGTAGGAATAAGACGTATTTGTGATGGTCACCGTCATTGAAAGAAAAATACATTGTTCCTGTGCTGTCTAGATTCTGGTTGCTGAGACACTCTGTTACGTTATGCAAATGTTAATAATAATAATAATCGGCTCTTCTCTGAGTTGATGGCCAATTCTGAACAGTGAGTTCTCTTGAGTATAATCCCCGTGGAAAACTACTGTCATAGGTCAGGTAAATTTATATATATATATATATATATATATATATATATATATATATATATATATATATATATATATTGCCACAGCGGGCTGATCCAATTTATATAGAAATCTGGTAATGTTCAGGTCCAGTTAAATATTATGTCTATGGTTTCTAGATTTGCCTCTCTCATGAGTGAAGAAAGTGGACCGCACAGGTCGAAAATCTAAGACCCAATAATACAATAATATCTCTGGATGGCTTATAAGACCACTAGTTCGTTGGTTTTTTTTATCAAGCCTAGATCTAGGAAGAAACATAAGCATTTAACCATAATATCAAAATCTTATACTAACACGCGTAAAGGAAAGATCTCTTATCCTTTCCGTTATTAAATTAGATTAGAAACCACAAATATCTAGCTTATCTTATCGCTTTTTAACACGTGATATAAACACTAGTCATTTATAAAATTACACATTGTGGTGGGTTTTGATGTTAACAGAGATAACTATTACTTGTCTACAGATTGAGGTCAGCTATGCAAGTCCCTGAGTCTAATAGTTGATGATGATGTTCTCAGGGTACCTGACTGCTAGCACCCTACGACCTCAATCTGCGATATATTTTGAGTCTATTTTATTTCGGGTGTCTGCTTGTCTATGTGGCTTGATGTCTAGGGTAATGCAAAATGTAAGGGTGAGTGTATGACAACAAACACAATTTAACTAAATGAAAAGTGATTAAACAAGTCAGTAGTTAAAGTTAGAATAGTATTTTACAATTTTTAATTTCTTGTACCTCAAATATTTTTTGGTACAGGAATGTTTAAAACTCAAAATGGAATGGAAATATACTTACAGTGTTAATTAAGTCTAAAGGACAACTTGTCCATAACTGTCAATATGAAAATGTTTATAACATGGAATTCCCTGGTGAAGTACTAGATCCTATGACTGGTCACGATTATGAGGAACGACTTTTCTCATCACTTCATAAAACTGTTTTATTGCAATAGTGGAGAGTTAATGTTAAGTGAACACTCATTAAGCCCGTAGAAGGTTTGGCTTAACTGAATTTCCTTGAGAAATGTGATGACTTTCTCAACAACAATACATTCGTCACGACAGTGAGATTTTGAGACTGCTTCAGCACACTTGCTTCAGTATATAGGCAAAGAATCTCTTTTGCCTCGAACTCTGCAGTTCCAATATTACTTTGTGGCACACTGAGTGTTATAGGATGTAAATCTCTCCACAACTAACAATTACACATCATTAAACAGTTTAAGATCATCTTCCTGTGCTAAACAAATAGCTATCGTCCCTATCTTATTTTGTGACTGCTTCATACTCAGGTAATCTTCCATATCATCAGTTTGATACATTCCTTTCATAGGAAATCATAGTTATTTTTCAAAGTCGTGTGAAACACTGTGACTTGCCGAAGACGGCCAGTGGTTTGCTGATCTTACAGTCATAATATTATAGATCAATTTTCAAACATCATGTACTTTCAGTTGCTCTATATTATACATAGACATGCCTGTCGTAAGCTTCCACAATGGCAAATGTCGCACAACCCACATTTTTGGTTGGGCGCCTATCTATGTTAGCCTCTACACATCCATAATACATATACATATCAATAATAATGTTTATCTTACCGCAATCAATGAAATATTTTACACATATAAGGTTAACCGGCGATCAATGGGTCAAGCTGAGATCGCCACTGGCCAGAACAGCAAAGGCAATGGGTCATGAATTCCTTGTGTCTGATGATAACCTTACTGTTTAATTTTATCTTCAAGTGGCAACTAAGCGTTAGCTAAACGTTCGTTATATCCCCTCGTTAGTTATGCTCCCCTAAACCAATCAGAAATTGGGTAAGCCGACTTGACTCTCTTTTCAAAAATACACGTTCAAAAAATGTGACATCCCCCGATTTTCAAAGTTGAGTGGATATCACTGTGTATGTCTTTCTGTCTTTCATTTTTATTTTCTACGATATTTTTGTTAATATCTAACCGATTTTAATGGAGAAAAGCAATTATTAACCAGACGACTGTCTGTCATCTAGCCCTTAGGTTTTTATTTACCTCTTTATCATAGTTTTCATCTTTGTAACTCTTAGAGGCCGAAAAGACGCTGGGAGCGTACATCCGCAATACCCATAGAAGCCGAAACAACGATGGGAACGTCACTTTTGTGTTCCGTGAAATGTGTTCCGTATTTTCGTAATTTTGTATTTTAACATAACGGAATTTACTATTTTTTTATTCAGAAGAGCGCTATCTTTGAGTTGTGATTCGGAAACACGCTTCTTCTAGCTGATTTCACTGTGAAAAAACGGTAAATCTGTCAGCTTTCGATCGGCGATTATTGTTGTTTATACAGACAATGTCTAGCGAACCAACCACATCATGTTTATCAAAACGTAGGTCTTTTTTATCTGTAGAAAAAGCTAGGGAACTGTGTATCTTTGATAAGTTTATCGAGAATGATGATTTCTAAAGTGAAAATGATGATTTTGAATTTGAACTTAACGAAGAAGCTAGTTCTAATGAGGAGGGGGCGTGGTCACAGCCAGGCCCTAGTGCTACAAAACGACAAAAAGTTTTGACCAAATCATCGACAAAAAGGGGGAAAAGCATTAGTACCAAGGAGCAATAAGGGGCAATTAGTAATGAATGGATTTCAGTACCAAACATCAGTATTACAGAGACCCAAAACGCATTCAGATTTCTTCCCAAATATGGTCGCAAACCAGGAGTACACGATGACTTAGGTCTTAGTGAGGCATCAACTCCTTTTGACTGCTATAGGACATTGTTTACTGATGACATTATCAAAACATCACAGAAAGCTGACACTTGTAATTAATATTCATATATGGATTAGTGTTATTTAAAAAAAACCATGGAGCACTTTGGATAATATTTCAGTCTTTATGCATGGGTTGGTGGGTACATTTTTCATTCACTAAAATGAATTAAAAATAAAAATTGTTTACATTATTACTGATAATTGAATATAATATGCAGAATAGCACTTAAAAGCCCCAATATTATAATTCTAAATATATTTATCTTTACTGTGAAACATAATTTGTGTGTCTTTTGTTGTGTAATATCAACACAATATAGGATTTAATTTAAAAGTTCACGCGGCCTTGAATATCTTCTTTTTTATTTTAATGATGATGGTACGGTCTGCTGGATGGTCTGTAAAACATTAACAAAATATCACAGGAAGCTGACACTTGTAAATAATATTCATATATGGATTAGTGTTATTCTAAAATATGCTGGAGCACTCTGGATAATGTTTCAGTTTTTATGCATGGGTTGGTGAGTACATTTTTCATTCACTAAAATGAGTTTTTATTAAAAAGTAGTGTATAAAATATGTAGAATATCTCTAACATCCTTCATATTCCAATTCTACACTAATTTATCTTTACTGTGATGTATAATATGTGTGTCTTTGTTGTATAAAAACAATACAATATATGATTTAATTTAAAAGCTTCACGCGGCCTATAATGTCCTATTTCTTTCCAAATGTCTATAATGTTTTTTATGGTTCGCTGGATGGTCTGTAAAACATTAACAAAATATCACAGAAAGCTGACACTTGTAAGTAATATTTATGTATGGATTAGTGATATTTTAAAAGACCCTAGAGCACTCTGGATAATATTTCAGTCTATTGCATGGGGTTGGTAAATACGTTTTTGATAGACAAAAATTATTTTTTTTCTTGAAAGTGGTCTATATTATTACTCATCACTGATTACTATATGTAGAATATCACTAAAAGTCCTTCATATACTAACTCTACATTCATTTATCTTTACTGTGATGTATAATATGTGTGTCTTTGTTGTATAATAACAATACAATGTATGATTTAATTTAAAAGCTTCACGCGGCCTCTAATGTCCTTTTTCTTTCCAAATGTCTATAATGTTTATATGGTTCGCTGGATGGTCTGTTAAACATTAACAAAATATCACAGGAAGCTGACACTTGTAAATAATATTCATATATGGATTAGTGATATTTTAAAAGATGCTGGAGCTCTCTGGATAATATTTCAGTGTTTATGCATGGGTTGGTGAGTACATTTTTCATTCACTGAAATGAGTCTTTTCTTGAAAGTGGTCTATATTATGACTCATCACTGATTACTATATGTAGAATATCACTAAAAGTCCTTCATATACTAACTCTACATTTATTTATCTTTACTGTGATGTTTAATATGTGTGTCTTTGTTGTATAATAACAATACAATGTTGTTGCGTACATATTTTTTATATGTCGCACAGATTACAGTTGATACGATTACAAATGAAAATGTAACTATCTGTTTGATAAAAGGATATTTATTTATGAACTTACAACTTTTAGGAAAGGGGAATAACTCAGAATAGTAAATGTGTATTTTATTCTTTGAGTTATCGGTTCCTGTTTTGTTTCCGTGGATTGAACAAGCGGAGGAATCTAGATTTTATATTATAGCTGGAAACAGATTGTTCTCGCTTAAGGTTTTGCAGGAATATTGAAAGTCCGAATCTAGGTTTACTGTTTGTCTGTTTGAGACGATTCCGTCTTATATCATGTTATCTTTGTGTGTCTGGGCTGGATTATTTTTTCTTACACTCTGAGCGGATGAAGATAGGGGAGTGTGTTCTTCGGTTATGGAGTCTGGCGGGACGCCAATGTCGGGCGGTCCAAAGTTTTGTGATCTCAAGTTATCATGGGGAAGAAGATTGTGTCTTCTAGGACTGTTTTAGTCTATGTGTTCCCCAGTATTGTTTCTATTACGCCAGAAAAGTGTTTTTGTGCTTGCTATTGATTCTTGGCCAAGGTAAACGTACTTTTTACTGACTTCGTTCCTAGGCTTACGATGGGTTATGTTTAGGCCTACATGAATCTACTTATGTTCAGATGTCAGAACGACATATCGTTTAGCAGCACTAAGAATGTTTCTACACAGCAATTATGAGGACAGATAATGCTGATATTGGTGGAAACTTTGATATCCTTATGAAGTGAATCTTTCTAGAAGTTTTGTCATCTCACCGTTGTTGTGTGAGCGATGTTAAGGACCAAGGAAGCCATCTTGGAATCCGAATTATTGTCAATCATTCATCAGAGAACAGGGTTGTCCCTTACTACCCGATAATGATCCAGAGATCACAGTTATGAAAGAAAGATCTATTATGGGAGATTTAGCATTTACTCCGAAGATATGTGCTGAATGCTATTTGAAAGAATCTACGCTAGAGTACAAGCTACACTCATGCTAAGAGAGATTCTGTACAAGAGTCACTATGAACATTATGTATAAACTGACGTGATCTGTCAGTACAACCTGATATATATATATATATATATATAGATGTGGATTAACTATAGAACTCTGAATGCTTGTCTACAAATGTTCCAGTATGAGGTTATCCAGCATGTATGCTAACTTAAGATGATACACCATTGATCAACAACTTGCTGTTTATGGTGAACATGCATTCCTATTCCTAACGACTGTTGCCACCGTGCTCATTGTCTATACTACATCCCAGTCGGGGCTACGACGGTTACTCAACACCAGTAGGCCATCATTTCTTTACAGTGGTGTGCCAGCTTCCTGGGTCAACCTGCACAGTGGACATATTTGAGAAGTCAGCTACTGAGACCAGACCATTCCTTGGGGCCTGTTACGACACACGTAAACACCAGCAATACAACTTTACAGTCGATGTCAGCGCGACCTGTCCTATCGAGGTATACAGTAACTAGGTCAGCGTTTGTTGACATTTTTTGTTGATGGACATTTGCCATAGAACAGACAGCGTTACACAGCAAGTTTGTTTGGAACAGACAGCATTACATATCAGAGTTGGAACATATATTTGACAGTGTTTGCAAAATGTACAGTGCAACTGAAGCGAGAAGTCTTACTTGTGATTCTGAGGAACTGAAAACAGTGGATTCTCCTGCACTGCCAGAGTTTGTGTTGAACTTTTATGATTTAGGCCAGATTTGATTATTTAATAAAGTACCATAGTACTGTAGCATTATTGCGTATAACTGTGCCTTCTTCGCAACACATTCTATCTGCAACACATTACATTACATTACATTATATTATAAATATTTATGCTATATGTACATTTATGTTTACATGTTTATATGTGATATTTGTTTGTATTCTGCGGGTTTTCGGTTGGGCGGAGTCTCCCTTAGATCATACCACGTGATAGAGGTCGTCTATTGTGAGCGTTTTCTATAGGGTGAGCAAATTTCCGATACTGGAATTTGCAAAGCGACTGCTGTTGCTATTTTTTTTTTGGTTAGTTGTGACGATATGGTCAGTGTTGTTTTCGGAAGTTTCTTCACATTCTTTAGTTTTGTTTTGATTTGTTTGTAATTTGTTGGTCTACCCTTTGCTATCTTTCAGTTTCATACAACATTTATATTTATATACTGTGGCGGTTTTTGTATTTGTTATCCTCTTGCGGTTTATTTTTTATTATTTTTTCCATTTGATTTATTTGATTTCCGCAAATGTTTTCATGTTGTCTTGTATAATTGTTGTTATGTTCTTGATTGACATACACTATTTAAAATATAGTTGATCATATGGATTTATGTGAAAGAATCAACTGATGATTAATGTTGATTAGGTAAGACACTATTTCTTGTGCATTGCACTTATGTTATAGAGTGTTGCAGCAATTTATAATTGTTATTTTCAAAGAAATATACAAGACCTTGATAAGGCTTGTCTCACACAGACATTGTGATTGTGTGCTGATTAATACAGTGATTAAGAACTTTTTGCTTTATTACCTTGAAATATATTTTATTATTATTGTTTCAAGTGAGTAGTATCATTGTCAGACATCATGTCTACATTAGAATACTTTATTGCACAAGGGAGATCCCTTGATAAGACTGGTACAGACTTAGAGCAATAGGCAGTTGCTCAATATGACAAAGCATTAGCTGCTGAAGAGAGAAAAGCTGCTGCAGAAGAGAGAAAAGCTCTGGCTGAAGAGAAAAGATTAGAAAGAGAATTTGAACAAAAGAAATTGCAGATACAGACTGAGGAAAAAAGATTCCAGATGGAAATGGAAAAAGAAAAAAGAAAAGATGAAGCTGCTGCGGCTGCTGAAGAGAAAAAAGCAATGAGAGAACATGAACACCAAAAAGAACTTTTAGCATTTGAGTTAGAAAAGTTAAAGTTAACAAACATAAGTAATGTTAATCAAGCATCTGGTGGTAATGGTAAACCCTTTACTTACAGGGTCAAGGTACCAGCGTTCAACCCTTCCAGTGATGACATAACATTCTGGCTAAATAGATTTGAACGCTCTTGTCGAGCCCATAATGTGGACAAATCACAATATGCTAACCAGTTATCAGAAAATCTGAAAGGTGATTCTCTGACTAGTTTAAGTTTGGTTGAAGAGGCTGACAAAGATAACTATGATGTTATTAGGGCAGCCTTATTAAAGAAGTATCAGTTGTCTGAAGAGGGTTATCGGAAGTTGTTTAAGACAATGGTGCCTGAGGCAGGTGTAGAATTCTCAGAATTCATTGCAAGGACACGTCTTACATTTGATCGTTGGATTGAGCTATCCAAAACAGAAAAGACTTATGAAGCCCTTATGGACTTGATACTCAGAGATAAGATTATGTCAAGTATAAATAAACCTTTCCTCGAATTCTTACATGAGCGTAAACCTAAGTCTCTAAAAGAAATGGAACAGTATTGTACCCAATACGTCACTGCACATCCGGACGTAGCTATTAGCAACAGTAAGGTTAAAGAAGGTATGCCAGTTGCTTCTGCAACACCATACAACCCTAATCACTCTCACAAATTCCAAGAACCTCAAAATAGGTTTAATAAAAAAGGTAACTATTACAGTTATCAGAACCAAGGTAACCAATCATTTCAGGGTTCTTCTTCGAATACCTGGAGACGAGCCGACAGCCCTCGATTCAGAGGTGGTCATAATTATAGAAACTTTCGCAAAGGAAGTCATTATAGAAATTATCCAAGTTTTCCCTCATGGAGACAACAAGATCATAATTACAGAGATACTCATTATAATGAATATGATAATAGTAACCAAAGGAACTATGACTCAAACCCAAGTAGGGGTTATAACAGTGGAAACAAGGATAATTACAGAGGCAATAATAATAACAGAGGTAGAGCACAATACAAAAAACATAAATCTCATTACCAGGCGAACTCTGCTCAGCAAGAGTCCCACGAATCCTATAAACAAAATAAAGATAATAATGACTCTAATAATATGGCATGTGCCGCTTTTGATTTTGGGAGAGCATCTCAGTGCCCCCAATGCAAAACATTATTTGAGCCAACCACAGTGTCTACTTTAAGCTGTGGCCATCCTCTTCCCGCTCTTCCTGCGTCAATCGCGCATGATGGAAGAGGTTCTCTAGTCTTACACAAAGGTTTAGTAAATGACAATCCAGTCTCAGTACTTTTTGATTCTGGATGCACAACAATTGGTGTTAGGCAGTCACTCATAGATCCTTCTCATGCTACAGGCAAAGTAGTCAAATGCGTAACATTTGGCGGCACCATAGAGAAATACTCTACCGCTATCATTAGGATTGCTACTCCTTTCTTCACAGGAGATGTACACGCATGTCTCTTGCCGAATCCGATCGCTGATCTTATCATCGGTCGCATTCACGGAGTAAAAGAATGCACTTCGCAACAAAATTTCCGTTTGGGAAAAGCAAAATATGCAAAAACTGCTAATGTTTGTAGTCACTAGAGCTCAAGCTCTCAATATGCCTGAAACTTCATCTACTGAATATATTGAAGTGCATAACCAAGATGATCCCTTGGTAATTTCTCGTGACTCGTTTATAAAACATCAATAAGATGATCCGACTCTTAAGAAATTCTTCACTCTTGTAACGAAAGGTGATCCGATTGGATATACCAAGCGTAATTCTTGGATTACAATGAAGAATGGTGTACTTGTGTACGTATGGTGCAAGACTCCACTAATTCAAGTCATTCTCAGATTCTTGTACCCAAGAAATTGAGAGTTAAAATTTTACAACATGCACACGACTCTCAGTGTGCTGGACACATGGGTTTTTCCCGTACAAAGTCAAGAGTTCTTGCGGCTTTCTTCTGGCCTTTCGTGAATAAGGACATACGGATCTATTGTCGATCTTGTAAAGTATGTCAAGAAGTCAAATCCAAAGGTCCTCGTCATGCTGCGCCCATTCAGGCGGCAGACATTCCTATTCGACCATTTCAGAAAATGGCGATAGACATCATTGGTCCATTTAAGATCAAATCTGCTAGAGGACATCAATTTATCTTAACGTGTGTGGACATGTGCACACGTTGGCCAGAGGCTAGCCCTCTGAAGAGCATTACTACTGCTGACATTGCAGATGCTCTTTGGCTTATATTTTCTCGCCTGGGATTCCCCGGAGAAATATTATCAGATCATGGCACCCAACTAATATCGGATACCATGTCTCAAGTAATGTCTACTCTACAGATAGAGAGATCTTTGAGTAGCATCTATCATCCTATGTCCAATGGGATGGTAGAACGGCTAAATAGAACACTTAAGAACTTATTAGGAGAGATAACTGAGGATCATCCTCAAGATTGGGACAGGGTTCTACCCGCGGCCCTCTTCGCTTACAGGGAGGTCCCCAATGAACATACAGGATTTTCTCCTTTTGAACTTGTCTTTGGCGCGCGACCGCGCGGCCCTATGTCTTTGCTTCATGATCTCATAACAGCGGACAATATTGACGATGACACAAAATCCTCTTACGAATATGTCATCACGCTGAGAGAAAAAATTATCGAAGCATGCAAATTAGTAACGTCCTCTTCTGAATTTGCTAAACAGAAGGCAAGGCAATTTGCTAATAAGAAAAGAACTTTACGACAACTTTGTCCTGGTGACAAAGCATTTGTTTTGCTACCTTGTAGGGAAAATAGACTCCTTATTTCTTGGAAAGGTCCGTACGATATAATATCGAAAATTTCAGATGTTAACTATATTGTCAATATTAACGGGAAGCATAAAACCTTCCACATCAATATGCTTACGGAATTCCATGAACGTCCTGACTATTTACAGCCTATTTTCCAGGCAACGGACGATTCTCCAGTTCAACATGGTCAGTACTCATCACTGTCCGTTATACAGGATGAGGAAACAAGTTTTTCGGATGTTAATCTTCCGCTTCCAATGATCCCACTTCATTCTAGTGAATCATGGAAAGACGTTACTGTTTCTCCTGATTTGTCTCTAGGAGAACAGCGACAGGTTTCGGCTATGTTACAAACATTTCAGGATGTCCTCACTGACATCCCTGGGCAAACTCATGTCATTGAGCATGACATTATTCTAACTGAACATACTCCTATTAGGGTTAGACCTTACCCTATCCCTATACATTTTCAAGCACAGGTTGAAAAGGAGTTAGATGAAATGATAGATTTACAAATAATCGAACCATCCACTTCTGCTTATTCTTCGCCGATGGTTATTGTTCGAAAAAAAGACAATAACATACGTCTTTGCGTTGACTATCGCAAATTGAATCAAGTGACAAAGTTTGATGCTGAACCTATGCTGTTAAACTCTGTAGTCGTTAACTCATACTGGCTACTAGTTGTTGAATCACGCTTTATTTGTTAAATGACGTGAATGTCCACCAGTTGATAAATGTAGATGTTGGGACTGGTGTAGTAAAGTGTAACGATTGTCAACTCATTAAACCCAGCACAGTTTTGGTCATACAGGTCATCTTGTCCTGGAACGTGATGAGGCTCCGACAAGAATGTGAGTGTAGACAATGAGTGTGTATATGAATGTCAGAACGCGAATGGTAGAATGATTCGATAGAGTTGACAGGTTGGTAGTACATCACTCATACTCACACTGTTCGAATTCAAGAAGTACTGGAACTACGGTGGTCTTTTTATAACATTTAATGGGACGCACACTTGGACAGTACGTGTATGGTTACAGGAACAAATGTCGACATAGACAGCATAATGTTGATCACAGGAGTATCATCTTAAGTTAGCATTCATGCTTGGCAAATATCATAATGGAGCATTCGTAAATAAGCATTCAGAGTTCCATCATGTAAATCATCTGGCTTTACTGACTGGGCACGTCAGACCATAACCAATATATAGGAAGGCTCCTAGACCTAATCTCGTCTAGCGAATATCCCTTCACGTAAAGTTCAATATATATATTTTCCATAAAGATATAGGAATCCCAGACATGGATTCTCACATGTAGCAGTGATCTCTTGGTTCATCGAGCGATAGTACAGGCATCCCTTTTTCTCACTCGATAAATACAAAGTATATGGATTTCAACATGGCTGTGCTTCTCTCGTGAGCTTCACTCACTATTGGATACAGACCAAAATTGGTCATTCGTTAAATGTCCTCATTTCTTCATAGCTTCTATCATAGAGGTAATTGAATAATATCATATAATCTAGTGCTGATACATAGGAATGTCATCTTCCTTTGAATAAATATTCTTTTCAAAAGTACCACTGTGCATCTGCTTATCGACAACGATGGCGAAGCCCAAGTTCATAATAAATTGTGGTTTTACCTTTTTATGCGAAATATAACTTTGCCATTCCTTGGCAAAAGAGAATAAACACTGGGGTAAAGTACATACAACATGTCTAAATGACTATCACTTTTCCCCATCTACTTATAGATCACTTTTTCGGCGATAAGCCCGCTACAACAAAATTCGACATCCCGACAGGATGACAGCCATGAATCACACCCCCTTGCTAGCGATACTTCCGCTGCATAGCCTTTGACCTTTTCTAGCGACAACCAACATAGTTCGACTTAGAAATGTAAAGATATCCATATATAAGACAGACTCGTCCTACTCATACAAACACTACGTATAAATTCAGGCCATAGATATACTGAAGCAAGAACAATCTATTCCTACCCAGCCAAAGAATAAATCGCAGTAGGCCTAAATTCGTCCGCGGAGTCCGATCGAAGATGACGGAACTCCTTTCAAGGGAAGTAACTCAAAAATGACTTCTCCTTAAGCACTTAAAAAGGAAATACTTTGTTTAGAAAATATTTGCGAACATAATAAGTATATAAATGTATTATATTGCAAGATAGTAAAAATTGCACTTTACAGTCTTACTCCCGGGAAAAAAAATAAAATTTTTTTTTAAATACATCTAGGAGCAACGTAGAATAGGCTCACAACGCAAGAATACTGCGCAGATGAAAATATCAGGAATAACTATAATTCCTAATATGACCGGTGAGAATATATCTCAAAATCTGAGAGAAATTGTTTCTCTACGAATAAATGTTTCCAGGAAGGTGTGATGTACGTATAATACAATTCTGGTAATTATACAATGCATACCAAAAATTCATACTATAATCTTAAATTTATGATTTATGAAGAAACAATCATCAAAGAACAGCGGTGAATAAACATCAATAAACCGCTAAGTAGAGATACCATCATTCTATTATTAAATTACAAATGTGTATCTTAGTAAAGAAACAAAAAATAACTGTTGTAAAGTTATACATATTAAAAAGATCCAATATTTAACAGTTAAGTGGCATCATGTGGACATCTGGACAGAATGTCCGCCATCACATTTTCTGAACCACGGATAGCTCGTACCGAGAAATGAAAAGGTTGAAGAGCGATTGCGTATCGAGTTGATCTCGAGCTCTTCAAGTTCTTACTTTGGATAGCCGTAAGAGCTTTTTGGTCAGTTTCCACTACGAAATGCGCGCCCAGAAGGAATCTTTGGAGTTTGAGAATTGACCAAACCATTGCCAATAATTCACGGTCTAAAACCGAGTAATTCCTTTCTGCAGCATTAAGTTTTCTGGATATATACATTACAGGATGCAGAGTTCCAGAGTACTCTTGCATTAGTGCCGCTCCAATCCCAGTGGATGAAGCGTCACTACGAAAAACAAATGTCTTATCTGTTGTAGGTAACACTAAAATAGGTGGTGATGAAAACATAGTTTTGATCTTCTCTAGTGAAGATTGGCATTCATGAGACCAGTGAACCATGTTAGGCGACCCTTTCTTTAATAGTGTAGAGAGAGGTGCCATGATAGAGGACAGATTCGGAATGAAACGTCCATAAAATTGTATGAGACCTAAAAGACTTCGCACTTGCTTTTTTAGTCCTAGGGATAGAGATGTTAAGTATCTTAGTGATATTATGGTCTTCTGTCTTCAAGAAACCGTGACCTACTCGATGGCCTAAGAAAGCAATTTCGCTAAAGCCAATACAAGCTTTGGATGGTTTTGCTGTCAGGTTATACTCACGCAGAGTTGATAATAATTCAACTAACCCTGAATAGTGATCTTCCCAAGTATCGCTGAAAAGACAGATGTCGTCTAGATAAGCAATGACATCTGACCGATACGATAGGATTCGACGCATCATGCGTACAAATGTAGCTGGTGCGTTCATAAGGCCGAAAGGCATAAAATTCCATTGGAAAAGGCCTCTGGGAGTAGAGAAAGCGGTAAGAGGTTTGGCGCGTTCGGATAATGGAACTTGCCAATATCCTTTAGACAAATCAAGTTTAGTGAAAAAATGCGATTTAGAAAGACGAGTAAGTAGTTCTTCCAGTAAAGGCATAGGTTCAGCATCGAACTTCGTAACTTGATTCAATTTGCGATAGTCAACGCAAAGACGTATGTTATTGTCTTTTTTTCGAACAATAACCATCGGCGAAGAATATGCAGAAGTGGATGGTTCGATTATTTGTAAATCTATCATTTCATCCAACTCCTTTTCAACCTGTGTTTGGAAATGTATAGGGATAGGATAAGGTCTAACCCTAATTGGAGTATGTTCAGTTAGAACAATGTCATGCTCAATGACATGAGTTTGCCCAGGGATGTCAGTGAGGACACCCTGAAATGTTTGTAACATAGACGAAACTTGTCGCCGTTCTCCTAGAGACAAATCAGGAGAAACAGTAACGTCTTTCCATGATTCACTAGAATGAAGTGGGATCATTGGAAGCGGAAGATTAACATCCGAAAAACTTGTTTCCTCATCCTGTATTACAGACAGTGATGAGTAATGACCATGTTTGACATGAGAATCGTCCGTTGCCTGGAAAATAGGCTGTAGATAGTCAGGACGTTCATGGAACTCCGTAAGCATATTGATGTGGAAGGTTTTATGCTTCCCGTTAATATCGACGATGTAGTCAACATCTGAAATTTTCGATATTATATCGTACGGACCTTTCCAACTAATAAGGAGTCTATTTTCACGACAAGGTAGCAAAACAAATGCTTTGTCACCAGGGCAAAGTTGTCGTAAAGTTCTCTTCTTATTAGCAAATTGTCTTGCCTTCTGCTTAGCAAATTCAGAAGAGGACGTTGCCAATTTGCATGCTTCGATAATCTTTTGTCTCAGCGCGATGACATACTCGTAAGAAGATTTTGTGTCATCGTCAATATTGTCAGCTGTTATAAGATCATGCAGCAAAGACATTGGGCCGCGCGGTCGCGCGCCAAAGACAAGTTCAAAGGGAGAAAACCCTGTATGTTCATTGGGGACCTCTCTGTACGCGAAGAGGGCCGCGGGTAAAACCCTATCCCAATCTTGAGGATGATCCTCAGTTATCTTCCCTAATAAGTTCTTAAGTGTTCTATTTAGTCGCTCGACCATCCCATTGGACATAGGATGATAGATGCTACACAAAGATCTCTCTATCTGTAGAGTAGACATTACTTGAGACATGGTATCCGATATCAGTTGGGTGCCATGATCTGATAATATTTCTCCGGGGAATCCCAGCCGAAAAAATATAAGCCAAAGAGCATCTGCAATGTCAGCGGTAGTAATGCTCTTTAGAGGGATAGCCTCTGGCCAACGTGTGCACATGTCTACACACGTTAAGATAAACTGATGTCCTCTAGCAGATTTGATCTTGAATGGACCAATGATGTCTATCGCCATTTTCTGGAATGGACGAATAGGAATATCTGCAGCCTGAATAGGCGCAGCATGACGAGGACCTTTGGATTTGACTTCTTGACATACTTTACAGGATCGACAATAGATCCGTATGTCCTTGTTCACAAAAGGCCAAAAGAAAGCCGCAAGAACTCTTGACTTTGTACGGGAAAAACCCATGTGACCAGCACACTGAGAGTCGTGTGCATGTTGTAAGATCTTAACTCTCAAATTCTTGGGTACAAGAATCTGAGAATGACTTGACTTAGTGGAGTCTTGCACCATACGTACAAGTACGCCATTCTTCATTGTAATCCAAGATTTACAATTTGAATCTTTATTCGGATCACCTTTCGTTACAAGAGTGAAGAATTTCTTAAGAGTCGGATCTTCTTCTTGTTGTTTTATAAACGAGTCACGAGAAATTACCAAGGGATCATCTTGGTTATGCACTTCATTATCTTCAACAGATGAAGTTTCAGGCATATTGAGAGCTTGAGCTCTAGTGACTACCGCATTAGCAGATTGCATATTTTGATTTTCCCAAACGGAAATTTGCTCCGGAGTGCATTCTTTGACTCCGTGAATGCGACCGATGATAAGATCAGCGATCGGATTCGGCAAAAGACATGCGTGTACATCTCCTGTGAAGAAA
Organism: Oreohelix idahoensis; assembly: GCA_024509875.1. Lineage (NCBI taxonomy): Eukaryota > Metazoa > Mollusca > Gastropoda > Stylommatophora > Oreohelicidae > Oreohelix > Oreohelix idahoensis. Next base: position 148,263 of record JAMPIV010010203.1, read on the forward strand.
GGAGTAGCAATCCTAATGATAGCGGTAGAGTATTTCTCTATGGTGCCGCCAAATGTTACGCATTTGACTACTTTGCCTGTAGAATGAGAAGGATCTATGAGTGACTGCCTAACCCCAATAGTTGTGCATCCAGAATCAAAAAGTACTGAGACTGGATTGTCATTTACTAAACCTTTGTGTAAGACAGAGAACCTCTCCCATCATGCGCGATTGACGCAGGAAGAGCGGGAAGAGGATGGCCACAGCTTAAAGTAGACACTGTGGTTGGCTCAAATAATGTTTTGCATTGGGGGCACTGAGATGCTCTCCCAAAATCAAAAGCGGCACATGCCATATTATTAGAGTCATCATTATCTTTATTTTGTTTATAGGCTTCGTGGGACTCTTGCTGTGCAGAGTTCGCCTGGTAATGAGCTTTATGTTTTTTGAATTGTGCTCTACCTCTGTTATTATTGCCTCTGTACTTATCATTGTTTCCACTATTATAACCCCTACTCGGGTTTGAATCATAGCTCCTTTGGTTACTATCATCATATTCATTATAATGAGTATCTCGGTAATTATGATCCTGTTGTCTCCATGAAGGAAAACTTGGATAGTTTCTAGAATGACTTCCTTTGCGAAAGTTCCTGTAATTATGACCACCCCTGAATCGAGGGCTGTCAGCTCTTCTCCAGGTATTCGAAGAAGAACCCTGAAATGATTGGTTACCTTGGTTCTGATAACTGTAATAGTTACCTTTTTTATTAAACCTATTTTGAGGTCCTTGGATTTGTGAGAGTGATTAGGGTTGTATGGTGTTGCAGAAGCAACTGGCATACCTTCTTTAACCTTACTGTTGCTAATAGCTACGTCCGGATGTGCAGTGACGTATTGGGTACAATACTGTTCCATTTCTTTTAGAGACTTAGGTTTACGCTCATGTAAGAATTCGAGGAAAGGTTTATTTATACTTGACATAATCTTGTCTCTGAGTATCAAGTCCATAAGTGCTTCATAAGTCTTTTCTGTTTTGGATAGCTCAATCCAACGATCAAATGTAAGACGTGTCCTTGCAATGAATTCTGAGAATTCTACACCTGCCTCAGGCACCATTGTCTTAAACAACTTCCGATAACCCTCTTCAGACAACTGATACTTCTTTAATAAGGCTGCCCTAATAACATCATAGTTATCTTTGTCAGCCTCTTCAACCAAACTTAAACTAGTCAGAGAATCACCTTTCAGATTTTCTGATAACTGGTTAGCATATTGTGATTTGTCCACATTATGGGCTCAACACGAGCGTTCAAATCTATTTAGCCAGAATGTTATGTCATCACTGGAAGGGTTGAACGCTGGTACCTTGACCTTGTAAGTAAAGGGTTTACCATTACCACCAGATGCTTGATTACCATCACTTATGTTTGTTAACTTTAACTTTTCTAACTCAAATGCTAAAAGTTCTTTTTGGTGTTCATGTTCTCTTATTGCTTTTTTCTCTTGAGCTTCAGCTTGTAATTTTCTCTCTTCTGCAGCAGCTTGTAATTTTCTCTCTTCTGCAGCAGCCTCATCTTTTCTTTTCTCTTTTTCCATTTCCATCTGGAATCTTTTTTCATCAGTCTGTATCTGCAATTTCTTTTGTTCATCCTCTCTTTGTAATTTTTTTTCCTCAGCTTCTAATCTTTTCTCCTCAGCTGCTAATTTCTTTTCTTCAATCAATGCTTTTCTTTCTTCAGCAGCAGCAGCAAGTTTTCTCTCTTCTGCAGCTAATGCTTTGTCATATTGAGCAACTGCCCATTCTTCTAATTGCTGACCAGTCTTATCAAGAACCTTGCCTTGTGTGATAAAATAATCTAATGTAGACATCTTGTCTAATAAGATCAGTAATTTGCAAAAGTAAATAAATTCACTTTCTTAGTCTTAATCAAAGACCTTGTATGATAACTTTGTAACCTGTGAAAATAGTACTTAACTATCCCAATCACTGTGGGAAACAAGCCTTACAAAGGTCTTGTATAAATCCTTATATAATAACAGCTATAAGTTGCTGGTTCACTCTATAATATAAGTGCAGTGCACCAGAAATAGTGTTTTATATCATCAACTGTGTACCTTTAGTAATAGCAATTAACTATCAGTTGATTCTTGTACATCAATTTATATGATCAACTATATTTTAAATAGTGTATGTCGATCAGGCACAAAACAAAACAGTTATACAGAAGAACATGAAAACATTTGCGGAGATGAAATAAATCAAATGGGAAAAACAATAAAAGATAAACCGCAAGAGGATAACAAATACAAATAACGCCACAGTATATAAATATAAATTGAGAATAGAACTGAAAGATAGAATAGGGTAGACCAACAAATTACAAACAAATCAAAACAAACTAAAGAACAGAGGGAATATTACAAAAACAACAATGAGTACAGTCTTCACAGCTAACACTAATAGCAACAGCTGTCGCAGCAAATTTTCAATCAAGAAAATTGCACCTATAGAAACGCACACATCAGACCCTCTATTACGTGGGATACTCTGTTGTGTGACACCGCCCAACCAAAACAACAACCCGCTGGATACAAACAAATATCACATATAAATATTTAAACATAAATACATAAATGCATAAATAGTATGGCAATATGATTTTAAATAGAGTGTTGCAGAAAGAATGTGTTGGAATGAAGGCTCAGTTACACTGCCTAATAGTACAGTACTGTGGTACTTTATTAAACAAATACTTCTGGTCTAATTATTTTAAATTCAACACAGAAATAGAAGCTCCATCGTTGATGTGAATGATAACAATCGATGTAGGACTTCTCAGTTCAATAACATTTCCTTTCGCAAACACTGTCAAATATTCTCCAGTCCTGATGTGTAATGTTCTATGTTTCAACCAAGCTTGCTGTGTAACACTGTCAGTTGTATGGCAAATGTCCAACGAACCAAATGTCAACAAACGCTGACCTAGTTACTGCATACTCTCGACAGGACAGGTCACGCTGACATCACTGTAGAGTTGTACTGTTGATGTATTTGTGTGTCGTAACAGACCCCAAGGAACGTCTGGTCTCAGTAGTTTACTTCTCAATATGGTCACTGTGCAGGTTGACCCAGGAAGCTGGCACACCAGTTGTTAAACTCATACTGTAGTCGTTAACTCATACTGGCTACTAGTTGTTGCTAAAATCACGCTTTATTTTGTTAAATGACGTGAATGTCCACCAGTTGATAAATGTAGATGTTGGGACTGGTGTAGTAAAGTGTAACGATTGTCAACTCATTAAACCCAGCACAGTTTTGGTCATACAGGTCATCTTGTCCTGGAACGTGATGAGGCTCCGACAAGAATGTGAGTGTAGACAATGAGTGTGTATATGAATGTCAGAACGCGAATGGTAGAATGATTCGATAGAGTTGACAGGTTGGTAGTACATCACTCATACTCACACTGTTCGAATTCAAGAAGTACTGGAACTACGGTGGTCTTTTTATAACATTTAATGGGACGCACACTTGGACAGTACGTGTATGGTTACAGGAACAAATGTCGACATAGACAGCATAATGTTGATCACAGGAGTATCATCTTAAGTTAGCATTCATGCTTGGCAAATATCATAATGGAGCATTCGTAAATAAGCATTCAGAGTTCCATCATGTAAATCATCTGGCTTTACTGACTGGGCACGTCAGACCATAACCAATATATAGGAAGGCTCCTAGACCTAATCTCGTCTAGCGAATATCCCTTCACGTAAAGTTCAATATATATATTTTTCATAAAGATATAGGAATCCCAGACATGGATTCTCACATGTAGCAGTGATCTCTTGGTTCATCGAGCGATAGTACAGGCATCCCTTTTTCTCACTCGATAAATACAAAGTATATGGATTTCAACATGGCTGTGCTTCTCTCGTGAGCTTCACTCACTATTGGATACAGACCAAAATTGGTCTTTCGTTAAATGTCCTCATTTCTTCATAGCTTCTATCATAGAGGTAATTGAATAATATCATATAATCTAGTGCTGATACATAGGAATGTCATCTTCCTTTGAATAAATATTCTTTTCAAAAGTACCACTGTGCATCTGCTTATCGACAACGATGGCGAAGCCCAAGTTCATAATAAATTGTGGTTTTACCTTTTTATGCGAAATATAACTTTGCCATTCCTTGGCAAAAGAGAATAAACACTGGGGTAAAGTACATACAACATGTCTAAATGACTATCACTTTTCCCCATTTACTTATAGATCACTTTTTCGGCGATAAGCCCGCTACAACAAAATTCGACATCCCGACAGGATGACAGCCATGAATCACACCCCCTTGCTAGCGATACTTCCGCTGCATAGCCTTTGACCTTTTCTAGCGACAACCAACATAGTTCGACTTAGAAATGTAAAGATATCCATATATAAGACAGACTCGTCCTACTCATACAAACACTACGTATAAATTCAGGCCATAGATATACTGAAGCAAGAACAATCTATTCCTACCCAGCCAAAGAATAAATCGCAGTAGGCCTAAATTCGTCCGCGGAGTCCGATCGAAGATGACGGAACTCCTTTCAAGGGAAGTAACTCAAAAATGACTTCTCCTTAAGCACTTAAAAAGGAAATACTTTGTTTACAAAATATTTGCGAACATAATAAGTATATAAATGTATTATATTGCAAGATAGTAAAAATTGCACTTTACATATGCCTTTACTAGAAGAGCTACTTACTCGACTTTCTAAATCTCATTTTTTCACTAAACTTGATTTGTCTAAAGGATATTGGCAAGTTCCATTATCCGAATGCGCCAAACCTCTTACCGCTTTTTCTACTCATAGAGGCCTTTTCCAATGGAATTTTATGCCTTTCGGCCTTATGAACGCACCAGCTACATTCGTACGCATGATGCGTCGAATCCTATCGTATCGGTCAGATGTCATTGCTTATCTAGACGACATCTGTCTTTTTAGCGATACTTGGGAAGATCACTATTCAGGGTTGGTTGAATTGTTATCAACTCTACGCGAGCATAACCTGACAGCAAAACCATCGAAAGCTTGCATTGGTTTTAGCGAAATTGCTTTCCTAAGCCATCGAGTAGGTCATGGTTTCCTGAAGACAGAGGACCATAATATCACTAAAATACTTAACATCTCTATCCCTAAGACTAAAAAGCAAGTGCGAAGTCTTTTAGGTCTCATACAATTTTATGGACGATTCATTCCGAATCTGTCCTCTATCATGGCACCTCTTTCGACACTACTAAAGAAAGGGTCGCCTAATATGGTTCACTGGTCTCAGGAATGCCAATTATCACTAGATAAGATCAAAACTATGTTTTCAACACCACCTATTTTAGTGTTACCTACTACAGATAAGACATTTGTTCTTCGTAGTGACGCTTCATCCACTGGGATTGGAGCGGCACTAATGCAAGAGTACTCTGGAACTCTGCATCCTGTAATGTACATATCCAGAAAACTTAATGCTGCAGAAAGGAATTACTCGGTTTTAGACCGGGAATTATTGGCGATGGTTTGGTCAATTCTCAAACTTCAAAGATTCCTTCTTGGTGCACATTTCATAGTGGAAACTGACCAGAAAGCTCTTACTGCTATCCAAAGTTTCGGTACGAGCTATCCGTGGTTCAGAAAATGTGATGGCGGACATTCTGTCGAGATGCCCACATGATGCCACTTAACTGTTAAATATTGGACTTTCCTAACATGTATAACTTTACATCAGTTATTCTTTTTCTTCTATATCAAAATGTGTACACATTTGTAATATATGATTTGGTGATTGTATAAATACTTAGCGATTCACTTATTTTGATTCACTGCTAATTCTGTGATGATGTTTCTTTTGCCAATCGTGAACTTATGATACCTAATATGAAATGATTATTGAAATTATTGTATACATTGTGTCATTGCCAATATGGTAATAGGCATTGGTGGCAACTCCCTGGAAATGTTTACACTTAGAGAAATACTTTCTCTAAGTTGTTGAGATATATATTCTCATTCTTTGCCTTAATCTGGCTTTATAAATTCTTGATACTTCTCATCTGCGCATCATATGTGCGTTGGGGGGCCTATTTTATGTGGCTCTCAGAGAGAGAGAAAAAAAAATTTCATTTTTTTTTCCCCGGGGGTTGCGGTAGTCTGTTGCGTACATATTTTTTATATGTCGCTGTTACGTGCAGTCTTTGATATCTTACAATATTATACATAGGTAATTTTTTAGTGCTTAAGGGAAAGTCATTATTGAGTTACTTCCCTTGAACTCCGCGGATAAATACATTTTACTGCGATTTATTCGTTGTTTGGGTAATAATAGATTGTTCTTGCTTCAGAATATCTATGGCCTGAATTTATGTGTATTGTTTGTCTGAGTAGGACAAGTCTGTCTTATATCTGTATATCTTTACATATCTAAGTCGAACTATATGTTCTGTTGTCTCTAGAGAGGTCAAAGGCTATTCGGCGGATGTGTGGCTTGAGTGGTTGGC